>JAJPUD010007742.1:86374-101842 GCA_023553655.1 Myrmecobius fasciatus | reverse complement strand
ATATATATATATATTTCTTATTTTGTAGAGAGCAAATTGTTAAATATTTACCAGCATATTCCTAGTTTTACCATACATAAATTAGAAACTACTGTAAAATTCTACTGAATTAATGAAAACAATACTTGATAATGATTTTAAAAATATATAAAGATCAACTATGTTATTGATACTTTTGTTGTTCTCAAATTTTCATCTTTTTGTTAGATTCAGAAAGAAATGGTCCCATAACAAGTTACTATCCTGCTATCATTTTTTAAATATTTAATATTCTCTAAACTATTGCACAGATTGATAAAAACATGTCATTTAATAAGTCCTCAGAAGATACACACAAATATAATTAATGTTGCAAAGGTTTTATTCAAAGAATAACCTTGAACAGTCATTAATGAGTCCATTAAGAAGAAAAAAATCATGATATACATGGGTGCGTGTGGCAGAGGACTTATCTAAAACTTAAATTTTTATAGCAATTAGAAAATACTGGGCAATCTAGATCACACAGTATAAGCTTATTCTCTGTAGACTCACTGAAGAATCCTTACTATAATTCCAGTGGCAGGACAAAGTGGCTTTTTGTGAGACTGAAATAAATAGCTCAAAATGTTTAATTCTCCTTTTATTGGGTGTTTTTTTTAATAATTCTGTCTTGATATTGGCATATGATATTGGTGTATCATGTATAGCAGTATTTAGTTTAAGTGTGTGTGTGTGTGTGTGTGTGTGTGTGTGTGTGTGTGTGTGTGTGTGTGTGAATGTCCCTTACTATCATAAAAACCTAACTGTACTTATTTTGCACCTCCTAGGAACTACTCAACTTTGTATTCATAAATCGGAATGCATCTGCTAACTCATGTTCTAGAAGTAATTGTCTACATCAGTATACCTAATAATATGCCTTATAAGCCCCGAACAATGTGTATTGCATTAAGATTTTTGTTGTTGTTTGGTCTTTTAGTTAAGTCCAACTCTTACTGTTCATGGGGTTTTCTTGGCAAAGATACCTGAAAGGCATAGACTAATTTACATCTTAGCTAAGAATAAAATGTCATAGTACTGATAGTTATCTGTTTTGGCCACTCCTACTCAATATCCACGGGAAGAAAGAGCTCAAAGTTAGAGTATAATGGTAATGAGTCCACACATTCAAAATATATAATGTTAAGAGGAATTCACAATTCCTGTTATGTAGAGTTATTTAAGCCCATCATAGAGTACTAATTTGGCTCCCTTTGAATGTATTATCTTTGTTGGGCAGGTCATAAGGGTCTTTTCCATCATGGCTTCTTAAACATTTTCCATTTGTGACCCTTTTTCACTTGAGTAATTTTTATATGACCCTGGGTATATAGGTATAAAATAGGTATACAAATCAAATGTTTACTGATAATTATAATTTCATGATCTCTACATTCAGTTATGAGATTTCATATAGGGTCATTGCCCATAATTTAAATAGCTGGGTTCTCTATGACAAATTTAATTCTCTACTACCAAGGGTCTTGTTCCTAAAACTAATCTCTCCAACAAATGACTGATTTTATATTTCAAACCTGGAAAATGGCTCTCTGTTCTCTCAAATATGGCTGAAATTCTATTGGATTAATGCATTTTTAAATTGATGGATAGAATGACTCCTCCTGTCCAAGGGGTTTGCAAACCTTTCCCTTTCCCTAGTGAAAGGGAAAAATACTCTCCCCAACCCAAGTTTGTTCCACAAAGCCATCTTTGTGCCTAAAATCTCATAAACTCTTATCTATTTAAGTAATCAATATGTGTGCTCAGCCAACTTTGTTATTCACTTCTGACTTACTTAAAATACTTGTTCTACTTCAATAAAGTATGAACCCAATCTTAGTTAATATAATGAATTGTTCCCCTCATAAAACCTCATGATTTGTAAATATATCAATTGAGCTAAGGAGGGGGAAAATCAAGAAGCCCACAAATATGTATTAAATGTGTCAAGAGCAGTGTTAAGTGTTGAGAATACAAATAGGAAAAGGACATTCCTTTCCTTTGAGGACATTCCTTTCCTTTGAGGACATTATACTCAATTCAGCAAGTGAAAAAACTAAAAAAGAAGGTGTGTTTGACTGAAAAAAAAAGAAGTAAAGGATGACTATCCTGGGTGCTTCTTCCTCCTTTTGCAGTAGAAACTCATTAATGAAAGGTTTGGAAGGAAGGAGCCTTAGGGATAAAGGAATATTTCCAGATGAGAAGCCATTCAGAGAAGTGGAGTGTTAATTGCAGTTTGAGACTTCTGTTTCATGGGTAAAATTCAGTTCTTACTTTGGTGCTGATTTTGTGTTATGAGCCATTAAAGTGGTGAGTTCATTCCGCATTTTTTAACCATGTATTTATAAATTATTCAGTGTATTTACCCGAATATCATGTAGCTCAGAATTAGATTTAACTGTATAATGTATCATTGTTTGTAGAACTAGAAAAAAGTGCAATTAAATGCTGCACGAGGGGTCTGTAATAACTTCACTTTTTAATGCCACCTAGTACCTATATTGTCATTGTCAAGTAGTGTAGGGTAATTATGTTTTTCCTTTATATTCTTGCTACTCTCTTATTAGCTGAGCACATCACTGTCGGTGTGCTATACAAACAGATAATAAAAGAAAAGTGACACTTAAATATGTTATTTGTATTCTAAAACTGTCTTAACAGAATTGAATTTGTTATATTCAAAATGTATTTTTCTCTGCTACATTTAGTCATGACTTTGTAATTTAAAAGACCGATTTTATACTACATGATCTGATTTTAGATCCAATTACAATTTTTATTTCCCTCTCCTGTCATGTTATTGATCCCTGCCATTAACTCTATCCAACAGTCAAAATTATTCTCTGATTTTTCATAAATCTCCCTTGATATTGCCATTTTATTTCCTTTTACATCTTTTCTTCATTCAACTTTCTAATATTTACTTGACACTCAAATAGGAGAACATTCTTTTCTATGATTAAATGAGAGTTTCATGCATCTTAGTCATATGAAGAAAGGTGCCTCATGAAGATTCTCTTGGGGTTTCCTGCCTACTAACTGACCCTGCCCACTGAACACTGCAGTATTAATGTAATACTAGGGAAAAGAAAAGGCAGTATTTTGTTTCCTGATTTTCAGTAAAGTCAATGCATATTTCCAATAATAACTAAAGATAAAAATAATATTTTTATCTTTAAATTTTGTAAAATTCCTTACATGTTATCTCAATTAATACTTATAATAATCCTATGGGTAGTTTATAATGTTATGTCCATATTACAGTTGAGGAAACTGGAACTCTGGACAATTTCATAATTTGCCAAGGAAAGTACCACTACTAAATATGTGAGGCAGCAGGATTTGGATGCCAGTCTTCTTTACTATATGTGTCCACTCTCTATCACATGTTAAATATATATATATATATATCATTAACAAGATGTGATCTTAGCAGCAGCTATTCTATAAGCTCCACAAATAGCATAGTTTACATATAAAAGTGCTGAGGTTGAGATAGTAGTTCACAGTTCAAAATAAAGATGTGACAAATTCACAATGGCCATTTTCTTTGGCAAAAAGTAGATTTATTTAGAATAGGTTATAGATAAAATGAAGGGGATAAAGTAATGATAAATATGAGAGTTTGGGAGAGCATATATTTAGCAAGCAAAAGACAAATTCCCCAGGAGAACTCACAATGAACCAGGAGAAAGGAAATACTCTGTGAGGTGAGAATAAACCATTGACTCACTGGTAAGACTGGCCAGCTGTAGCTAGAATAAGGAAGAAGGTGCCATTAAAGGGAAGGTACTTTGAGAGAGAGAAAGAGAGAGAAATATTATATTGGGCTTAGTCATGAAGAAACTTAGCAAAGTCTTCATTATAACCAGATCTTTTATAGAGGAAATAGCCTTGGGGATTTTTTAAGGGAGACCATAGAAGTAAAGGTATGAAATCAAGAAGGAGGGATAAGGATCCAGATGAAATGCACCTGGCAGATCAGGTCCCAAGCCTGCCTAAAGATATGCTAATCAATATTTCAAAGTTTATTTAAAGATACCTAGAAGTTGAGGGATGGACAATGGGATCTGATAAAATGTTCTTTCCTAGATAGTCCAGGAAATGCCAGGGAAAGATAGGTCTCATCAAAAGCATCTTTGTATTTTCCTAAGCATCAAATGTACTGTTGCCCATGATGTGGAGGTGCTTAGATCAAAGAAAGAATAAATTCCTGATTTTTTTTATCAGTTAAAAGTATAACAAAACCATTAAAAAGGAAGGCTTAAATATTATTCACATATTTTCTTCCAGCTTCATGCTGTTATCAATATTTCTTCAATCTCTCTTTCTCTCTCTCTCTCTCTCTCTCTCTCTCTCTCTTTATATATATATATACATATATGTATGTGTGTATTATATTTTGTGTTGTAGGTAGTAAATACACAAACTTATCTCTGAGAATTTAAATTCAAAGTCAGTGTTATATGTTTTTGGAGGGGTAAGTCATGTAATAATATGCTATTATTGACTGTGGATTTCCTTTAGCAGTATGTTAGAGTGAATTTCAGAGGACAAAATTAAAATACCAACTACTTATAAAGGGTACTTTGTGATTTTTCAGTAATTTTGTTCCCCTTTCCATCTTTTGATGAAAGGGAATCTCTAGATATGAGATGTGAAATACTAAGTAGTTCATATCACATTCCTTTGAATTGAGGTTAATTATTGACTTATTTTTAAATTAGATTTTAATTATAGCCAATACCATTTCCAATATGTGAACTGTAGGAAAATGTGACTATAGATTTTGAGATGGAAGGTGCATTTTGAAGTCACTTAATTCACCACCTTCATTTATATGTTTGAGGCCAATGACAGAGAAATTATATAACTTTGCCCAGGGTTATCATGTAATCACTACAGAGCTAGGATATGAATTGATATGTTTAGATTCCAAATCCAATGATCTAAGCTGGATGAGTAACTCACCTATATTCATTGTTATTTGAGATTTAACAAAATAATGGCCTCCATATTTAGACAATTTTGTACTTGTGACCATATTTTGCCTTCTACAAGAAGCTATCCTGCCTTACTGCTGAGATTCTTTTTAACTCTCTCAGGCATTTGGCATCTATCCTATGAAGCATTGGCTTGGGGCTTTTGCTATGTTTTGCATTAGTAATTTATCTTTTCCAGAAGATGGCAAATAACTTGAAAAAAGTCTCTTTGTTGATGTCTTTGTAGCTGTCTCATTCCTTCAAACAGATGACAATGAATGAATTAACATTTACTTTACCTGCTTCCTATTCTTGAAATTCCCATTATATTTAAATCCTTCCAATAGGGCTCTTCTACACCCATTGTAAAGAGGGCAGAAGATTATAACATGAGAGCACACAAGAGAAGAAGGTAGGGATAGATGATGGGTTTATTGTTGGAATCCACTTGGGACAAAGAGGTGAACACTGAAAACGTTGCCTTTCTCTAAGTTAAAGAGAGAGAATCATAGCCAAGAAGACTTGAATTCTAATTCTGCCTCTGAGACATAACTCTGGGCAAGTCATTGAATCTCTTGGTACTCTAACATTTTACAAAGAAGATGTCTGCCTGCATTGATAGAGGGACTGAATCAGGAGATCCCTATACCAATACAATCTTCCTTGCTTCATCTCCTTCCCTAATAATTCCTGATCTGATATGCTTCAATATTTGGTATCCCATGAATGAAGTCAGTCACGGTAATTGACCTCAATGCTGGTTAAAAATAGAAGCTTCCTTAAGTTTTGCTCAATTATTTGGAATTAAAGTTTATGTCAAAATCTTTGAAACACCCAAGACTGATGTCTTTCAGATTAAACTTTTTCTTGTTTCTGGCAGTCACATACACCACTTCTTCATTTACAGCTGATAGAAATTTGTGGTGTAGCAGAGATGGCATTGGATTAATGGCAAAAATAAAATTTGAATCACAAGTCTGCTTTTGTCACCTGAGTAATTTCAGACAGACCATTCAACTTCTCTGAGACTCAGTTTTGTCATTTATGAAATGGAAATAATATTTTATCACTGTCTTCCTCAAGAGTATTTATAAGTGTAAATTGGATTATATACAGGGTGTGGGTTGCTATTATGTCATTCTAAATGAATTGGTAGTTTTATGCAAGGAATGGTACTGCTAGAACTTCAAGTATTCAGACCTTGGTTATTCTTCTCAATATGATAGATATATAATTAGCTATTTTTGGAGACAAGGTCAAAACAAGAGATGAAAGAGAAGGGATACGTTTTCCGAGTATGCAGGATTTCATATTGTGTTGCTCATAACTATTGCTTTAAATTTTTTAATGAAAAACAAATAGGAACTTTTTTTTCAAGAAGAGGAATAGTTTCATTAAGGATCAGCACTAATTCAATCAACACTGAAATATGACACCAATGTCCCCAAAATGCTAACTTATCATATTATGAATAAAATGTACATAAACTGATTAACTGTGGAATATAAATTTTCAAAGTAATTTATATGAGATAATATAGTTAAGTTGAAGCCAGTGTTACTGGCTCTTAAAATAAGAAGACTTGGATACAATTCTCATATCTGACTCTATCTGTTTGACCTTACACAATTCCCTTAACTTGAAAGATCCTCAGTTTTCTCATATATATAATAAAGAACTTGTTTGTTATGGCAACTCAAATAATCATATTCATTTACTTCAAGATTTGGAATTATCTTCAAATGAGCAAATAGTATATGTATAATATTATTTTTACTTTTACTAAAATTTTATTATGTACCCTAGTGTGTTTAGAGACTTGGGTATTACCTAATATTTGTAAGGACAAAGCATTCTCAATATAGAATATTCTAAATATTTCAAAGCAAATTTGAAAACTTTTATTTAATCTATACTATTGAAATGAATGGGGCAGCTGGGAGGTACAGTGGATAAAGTGCCAGGCCTAGACTCAGTAAGATTCATTCCACTGATCATTAAGAAATTTATTTCTAAAAGTATTCAAAGAGAAAAGGGTGAAGGAAGAAGTCTTCAGCTAAACCTCATCACACCCTACATATAAGTGAATCAACATATTTTGTGCCACTAGATTAGAAAATGTCAGAAGAATAATAAGATTGATAGGAAAAAGAAGACAGAGGGATAGAATGCACCCAAATCTAATCAAAAGTTAATAATGAAGGGAAAATAACTCCAGTGATCTCTCAGGAAGAAGAGAGCTGACGAGAGTAGGTAGGGAAGCAAAGAGATGGAATAAAGAATAAACAAGAGGGAAATTATATTTTAATTGTGGTAGAGGTTACCTTGGATAAATACTCCAATGATAGAACAAACATCATTTATTTTAGGGAGAAAGTTACTTAATAATGGGAACTATCTGCAGTAATTTGATGACAAGGAACACCACTTATTGTTCCTCAGGATAAAGAGAAATAGAGCTCCTGGCAGCCAGAAGTGATCCAGGGAAATCTTTTACAGAATTTTCTATTAGAATGCAGAATTATTGAAAACATGTAAATTTTTAAATTCATTGGAACACATATATATATTTATATGTTAAAAAACTGAGAATACAAAATAAATTAAAAGAATATTTATAAAACTATGAAATATCCAAAGTAGTAAAAGGCCTAGTATAGATCTTATATGTATGTATATGTATATAGATATAGATATAGATGTAAATATCTATACACACATGCACACATGTATGTATTTTTGTGTCTATTTATGTAAGTATATAAAATTTTATTTTTGGAACTAGGCTACCAATAAAGGAACTACAAAAACAAAAACAAAAACAAAACTGCCTAGCTCCGATATTACTTCTAGGATAATTCTATCAAATTTTTAAAGAACTATTAGTACCAATGCTACAAAAATTATTCTCTAACATTGAGAAAGAAAGCATCCTCAAAGAATAGAAGAACTATAAACTATCACAATATCAATATACTCTAAGTTATTTAATCATTACCCAGATTATAGACATGCTCTTAGTTTCTACTTACACAATGAAATGAGGAGGGGAAAGGATTGCTATAAATATTTTGTACATATAGGACTCTTTCCTTTTCCTTTTATCTCTATAGGTATTAGAGATTGTAATATTATATGTGAAGAAAAGGAAAAGGATAAGCATAATTTACTTTCCAGAATTACTTTGAAAATTCACAAATACAATAATAGTACATGAATGTACATTTTTAAACTTTAGCCCCTCCAACAGATGTCATTTTCTATCTTAGTTAACATTGCTACCCTGATAGTTATGAGATGGGATCTCAGAATCACTTTGTTTCATTTCTGTAATTGTTAATAATTTGAAGATTACTTTATATGGTTACTTATAGCTTGAATTTCTTCCTTCAAGAATTTCTTGTTCATCTCCTTAGACCCATTTATCATTTGGTGAATGGCTTTTATTCTTATAAATTAGAATCTGTTCTTTAAATAGTTTAAGAATGTCATCTAATTTTTCTATCTTTTCTCATCTAATGGCATCTTACTTCCTACACATATCCCCAGATCTTGATCACTATTAAAAGTAACTTTACCCTACTATTCCTTTAAAGTATAAAAAGAGCTCCAAGGCTTAGAGTCAAAGAATGGAAGTGTAAAGAGAAAAGGAAAAAAAAAAGAAAAGAAAAAGAAAAAAGCAAACATAGCATATGTTGATTTATATTCAGTTTTCATAGTTCTCTCTCTGGATGTGGATGGTTTTCCACCCAGAATTTATTGGGATTGCCTTGGATCACTGAACTGTTGAGAAAAACCAAGTTTGTCATAGTTGATCATCTTACAGTCTTGATATTACTATGTGCAATGTTTTCCTAGTTCTGCTTATTTTGCTCTGCATCAATTCATGTGAATAGTTCCAGATCTTTCCAAAATCAGCCTGTTCATCATTTTTATAAAATAATAATATTCCATTACTTTCAGACGTGATACATTTTTCAGCCATTCCCCAACTGAGGGGCATCTAGTCATTTTCCAATTTTTTTGCCACCACAAAAAGAGCTGCTTCAAAAGTTATTGCAAATGTGGGTCCTTTTCCGTCTTTTTGTTTTCTTTGGGATACAAGCCCATTAGTAGCACTGATCATTTGGATCATGTTGGTTCATTTCACAACTCTACCAACAATGCATTAGTATCTCAGGTTTCCCACATCTCTTCCAACGTTTATCATTATCTTTTCCTATCATCTTATCCAATCTGAGAAGTATCAGCTGGTACTTTGAGTTGTTTTAATTTGAATTTCTTTAAACAATAGTCATTTAGAGCATTCTTTCATATGACTATAAATGGCTTTAATTTGTTCTGAAAATTTGTCTGTTCATATCTTTTGACCATCCTTTGACTTATATTCTTATAAATTTTAGTCAGTTCTCTGTATTTTATAATTGAGCCCTTTATCAATTTTTCCCAGTTTTCTACTTTCCTTCTAATCTTGACTACATGTGCTTTTGTTTGTGCAAAACTTTTTAATTTAATATAATCAAAATTTTCCATTTCTCTTTACATATTGTTCTCTTGTTCTTCTTTGGTCACAAATTCGTCTCTTCCCCTAAGATATAATAGGTTAAACTATCCCTTGCTTCCTAATTTTTCCTCTAAATTTTCTGCTTTCATTGCCATCATTTAAACTAATCTTTTTAAGGTAACTAATGTTCTCTTTTACTGCTCAATAAAGACTAAAACATTTTCCCTATTTGTTAAATAATCTTCAGTATCCTTTGAAGGGTTAGTATCCATGTCTTATCTTCTGTTACCCTCCAGGTCATTGTCTTTAGTTTTCTTTTTTTTCTCTTTTCTACTTTGTTTCTTGGTGATCCCACAAGCTTCCATGGGTTCTACCACCATCCCTGTTGAGAGAATCTCCACATCTATATCTAACCTATATCTTTTTTTCTTGAGCCCAAATTCTATACTTGCTAGGTACTCCTCTGTGACTATCTGAAAGAAATTTCAAATTTACTCTGTTCAAAATTTACCTCGTTATCTTTGTACCTAAACCCACCTTCCCCTCAATTTTCTACATTCGCAATATAGAAATTATCTTTAACTTTTCTTTCTACCAATCTTCAATGTTCAATCAATCAATTTTGGCAATTCTCACTTATCACTTATCAATATTTCACCTGTCATTATTACTTTTCAACTAGACTCTAGCAATACTCTTCTACTTGGCTTTCCTGGTTTATCTTTTTCTCTCTAATTCATTTTCTATATAGCTATCAAATTGATATCCTTAATTCTTTTGTCAAACCCTGTCAGTATACTGCTTAACATACTTCATACACACACACACACACACACACAAATTCCCTTTTATATATTGTGTTCCTACCTTAAATTGTAAGCAAAATTATTTCAGGGACTTTCTCTCTTTTTGTTTATATTTGTTTGCATCCTCAGTGACTCCTACATAGTAAGCATATCATAAATACTTGTTGACTTTGACTTATTTTCCATTTCTGCTCCTTAGTTCCATGTTAAGCCAAACTGGCTTCCTTGCTATTCTTTGTGCCAGACATAGGTCATATTTAAAATGCTATCTCTCTGCAGTTCCATGTCTTATCTGACTCTAGATGCCTTCCAGATACTTTCAAGTACCATACTTTGAAATACAATTCCTGACTCCCTCAGCTAATCCCCTCCATCCTTGAAATCATTTAATACTTACTGGCATATTTGTAGTATATAAGCTACAAATAAATATAAGATATGTAGGTGCATTAAATCATAATATTCATAATTTTAATAAAGGAAAGGACCATCATGCTTTTGTAGACTCTGGTGTGTAGTACAGAGATTGAAAAGTAGTAGGCAATTAATATTTGTTGATCACTGAGGGTGTCTGGAGTAAATTAATCTCAAACTTGTTAAAATATGCAAAATGTATAGCTGATTATATAACATAATGAATGGGCCATGATGTGTCACCAATCCTCCAAATATCTGTAACCTGTGTGTGTTTTATGAATGGAATTCATTCATTTAAAATTAATTACTACTATGATAAGACATTTTCCTCTGTTGCAATTTCAGTACATGGTTGCTATTTTTCTTCAATTATTTCAGTTGAATTCAACTGTTAATGACACCATTTGGGATTTTCTTAGAAGAGATACTGGGGTATTTTGTCATTTTCTTCTCTAGCTTATTTACCAATAAGGAACTGAAGGAAACAGTTAAGTGACTTGCCCAGAAACACATAGTTAGTAAGTTTCTGAGGCCAGATTTGAAGTTAGAAAGATGATTTTTCCTGTCTCTAGGCCTGGCATTGTACCACCCGAATAATCTCTCAATACCTATAGAGAAGTGAAACTTTAGAGTTGTTAGTGCTTATTCAAATAATTTGACATGTTTATTTTTGGTTTCTTTTTTATCAGCTTTTTTTTTTTAATGAAAATCCAATTGGAAGACCAAATTCAAGATGAATGAGAATGTATCTGGGATGTAGTCAATTACTTAAATATCTTCACTACCTAATCTAATTCTAAGAACTCCACTCTTCAGCTGCTTTCATGGTCTTTGGAACAAATTGTTCTCATCTACTCATTAGTTTAGGGGAAATCTACACATGATTTTGGTAAACACACCCCTAATTCACTGTCATGTTTGAACCTTGTCAGCTACCCTTAACCTGATATAACCCATCTGTCAGGATTATTTACCAGGGTATGACTACTGCATGTACTAAAGTTTCTTAGAGCAAAGGGTGAGAGTTGGGTGAATCAGGTGAACAAAAAAGTGATGGGCAGCCCAGAAAAGTGTTCAGCAAGCCCTCATATAAAGGTGCCAGTCATCTGTATATTCTCTATACACTATTGAATTTAAGATATGCTATGTATGTGGCATACCATAATCAGACTTCAAAATTAAAATGCCAAAATGTATCAAGAATCATACTGCTATTAAATTAGTTTTTTCTAAAATGATTATCTAAAATGACATCTAGCAAATGTCAAGATGTCTAGCCCTTGATAGCCCCAAAATAGGGTTAAGTTCAACTCTATTTGGAATTTGGGGATGCTTTTGTGGCATGAATTAAGCCACGGAGATGATCTACTAACTGTTCCAAATATGTTAGAGATTCATCCATAGGAGGAATTAATTATTATTATTTTTGTTATAGCTGTTTTTTTTTAACACAATCCAGTTTCCTGTTCACATTTATCTTCTTTTCTAGTCATTCAGCATTCATGTTCTTAATATTAATAATTCATTCTGGAATTGTATGGAACTTGATTTAAAATTATGAAATTTGGATTGAAGTTGTACTTCTGGAACTAGAAATATAACCATAGGTGGAAGATTCACTTAAATAATCTGTCCCTCTTTTTTCTAATCTGTAAAATGAAAAGAGTAATAATCATTATGCATAGCTCACAGAGTTGTTTAAGAAAGACATTTTATAAGGTGCTTTAGAAATGATAGTTATTGCTATAATTTGCCCATATATATCATTAAAATTTACCTTTAAACAAAAAAAGGAAATATTTTGTTGTCATTAGCATTAATATCCTCATATTGAGTACTTACCTTTCTGACACTTTTTGAAGTCATATTCTTCCCTTTTAATTCATTCTTGGTTTTGTATCTCTTCATTTCTGTTATTTTAAAATTATATGCTTTTCAAAATGTTTTAGCAACTTTTTAAAATAAGTAATTACACATTGAATTGATGACTATCAGTTGAGAAGTGGCTGAATAAATGATAACATATGAATTTAACGGAATATTGTTGTATTAGAAATGATGAGCAGGCAGTTTTCAGTAAGACTGAAAAGACTTACATGAACTGAGGATGAGTAAAGAATCAAACCAGGAGAATATTACATACAGTCAGAACAAGATTATGTTATCATCAGCTGTGATGGACTTGGCTCTTCTCAGCAATGCATTGATCCAATACAATTCCAATAGACATGATGGAAATTTCATCCACATTCAGAGAGAGAACTATGGAGATTGAATATAGTTCAAAGCATAGGATTTTCACATTTTTTGTTGTTTGTTAGTTTGCTTTTTCTTTCTTGTATTTTTTCTATTTTCATATGATTTTTCTTGTACAACATGAGAAATATGGAAATATGTTTAAAAGGATTGCACATATTTATATCAGATTGTTTTATGTCTTGGGGGGTAGAGGTAAAGAAAGTAGAGAGAAAAAAATGGAACACAAAGTCTTACAAAAATGAATGCTGAAAACTATTTTTACATGAATTTGGAAAAATAAAATACTATTGAGAAAAATTACTATACTTTCCAAAACCTCTCTGTCCTAAATTTTTTTGTAGTTTCTTTGTCTCCCCCCCTCCCCCCGGACTTATAGCTTCAATGCTTTACCAAAAAAAAATAATAAGTAACCAACTTTCATATTTTGAAATATAGGTAAAATATATATTCGACTATATAAACCAATTTTCTTTCATGTATGTATGTGTGTACATGTACATAGATATAACATATATACATACATATGTATTTTGACATTGTTTTTGAAGGTTTATTTTTCTTATGTATGCAAATACATATAAATATGCTTCTCATATATGCATGTACATATATATAGATACAAACATTATGTGTGTGTGTGTAGGTAGGTAGTCAAATACATGCATACATTGTATGTGTGTGTGTTTGTGTGTAGATAGGTAGATAGTCATGGTAGATAATATCAAGTCGCGATTGTCAAATTTTCCTTGGAATCAGAAAGACATATTTTCAAGTCTTACTTCTGACACCAATGATTATCTGACAGTCAGAAAGTCACTTAATTTCTCTACTGCATTAGATTACTTTAAGACTAGAGTTAGGGTGGCGGAGCCAAGATGGCGGAGTGAAAACGTGACTCTGCGTCTCCTCCGATCTTCTCTCAAACCAACAATAAAATAAGCCTCAGAACTGATCTTCAAGTCAACGAATTTAGAAATACTTGGATACTGCTTGCTGATACCTCTGAATAACTTCACATCAGGTTTGTCTATCTCGGACAGAAGGATAAAGACTGGTGTAGGCCGGAAATGAGGGTGGGACTCAGCTCAGCTCCAAACACCTGGAGTTTATCTGAGGCACTCTGGACACTCTGCCCGGATTGGGGACAGGTGTTCTGGCAGACTTGCCTTGTTTAAGGAGTAATTCAGACTTAGTCCTAGCCCCCACCGGCCCAGCACCTTAAATTAATTCGCCAAATTGCCCCAGGGCAAGGAGCTTTAGCCTAGGTTTTTCCAAACCTTAAAGAGATATACACGCTGTTTAAAAAAAAAAAAAAAAAATGAAGAGGCAAAAGAGAGCTCTCACCATAGATAGCTTTTATCGAGACAGAGAAGGGCTGACCCCAGATTCTGAGGTTCCTTTAGACAAAACTTCAGAGGATGTTATTAAGGACCATCACTGGTCCCCTTTTCAAAAGGCCTTTCTGGAAGATTGCATACAGAATCCAAAAAAAGAGAATTGGAGAATAAATGGGAAAATAAACTGAAGTCAGTGCAAGAAGCCCTCCAAAAGAGATATGAAAAAGACACCAATTTATTGAAAAATAAAATTAGTGAAGTGGAAAAAGAGTACAATGAACAAATTGGCCAATTACAAAAGGAGCTTAAAAAGGTAACTGAAGAAAACAACACTTTAAAAATAAGAATTGAACAAATGCAAGTGAATGACTCAATAAGACTTCAAGAATCAGTCAAACAAAAACAAAAAAATGAAAAATTAGAAGAAAATATGAATTATCTCCTAGGAAAAACAACTGACTTGGAAAATAGATCTAGGAGAGACAATCAATGAATTATTGGATGTATATGACTATCTTCATCGCAGAACAACTGGTTTGAATCACATCATTGTTGAAGAGAACTATGTCCATCAAAATTGATCATCGTATAGCCTTGTTGCTGTGTATAATGTTCTCCTGGTTCTGCTGATTTCACTCAGCATCAGTTCATGCAAGTCTCTCCAATCCTCTCTGAAATCCTCCTGTTGGTCCTTTCTTACAGAACAATAATATTCCATAGCATTCATATACCATAATTTATTCAGCCATTCTCCAATTGAAGGGCATCTTTTCAATTTCCAGTTTCTTGCCACTAAAAAAAGGGCTGCCACAAACATTTTTGCACATGTGGGTCCCTTTCCCTCCTTTAAAATCTCTTTGGGATATAGGCCCAGTAGAAACACTGCTGGGTCAAAGGGTATGCACAGTTTGATAACTTTTTGACCATAGCTCCAAATTGCTCTCCAGAATGGTTGGATCCGTTCACAGTTCCACCAACAACGTATCAGTGTCCAAGTTTTCCTACATCCCCTCCAACAGTTATCATTATCATTTCCTGTCATTTTAGCCAATCTGACAGGTGTGTAGTGGTATCTCAGAGTTGTCTTAATTTGCATTTCTCTGATCAATAGTGACTTGGAGCACCTTTTCATGTGACCAGAA
>JAJPUD010007742.1:36378-76374 GCA_023553655.1 Myrmecobius fasciatus | reverse complement strand
AAAGAAGATCTGGAACTCCTAATTGAACACCAGATAGATAATTTTGATTATATTAAGTTAAAAAGTTTCTGTACAAATAAAACTAATGCAGAGAAGATTAGGAGGGAAGCATCAAATTGGGAAATCATCTTTACATTTAATGGTTCTGATAAAGGCCTCATTTCTAAAATATATAGATAATTGTCTCATATATATAAGAATTCAAGCCACTCTTCAATAGATAAGTGGTCAAGGGATATGAACAGACAATTTTCAGATGATGAAATTAAAACAATCTGTAGTCATATGAAAAGTTGCTCCAAATCACTATTTATCAGAGAAATGCAAATTAAGACAACCCTGAGGTACCACTACACACCTGTCAGATTGGCTAAAATGACAAGAAAAGATAACGATGATGGTTGGAGGGGATGTGGGAAAACTGGGACACTAATACATTGTTTGTGGAACTGTGAATGGATCCAACCATTCTGGAGAGCAATTTGGAGCTATGCTCAAAAAGTTATCAAACTGTGCATACCCTTTGACCCAGCAGTGTTTGTACTGGGCCTATATCCCAAAGAGATCTTAGAAGAGGGAAAGGGCCCCACATGTGCAAGAATGTTTGTGGTAGCCCTTTCTGTAGTGGCTAGAAATTGGAAACTGAAGGGATGCCCATCAATTGGAGAGTGGCTGAATAAACTATGGTATATGAATGTTATGGAATATTATTGTTCTGTAAGAAATGACCAGCAGGACGATTTCAGAGAGGCCTGGAGAGACTTGCATGAACTGATGCTGAGTGAAACGAGCAGATCCAGGAGATCATCATACACAGCAACAGCAGTATTACATGATGATCAATTCTGATGGACATGGCTCTCTGCAACAAAGAATTGTCTCAAACCAGTTCCAGTTGTTCACTGAAGAAAACCATATACACCCAGAGAGAGGGATATGAAATATGGACCACAACATAACATATTCATGATCTCTATTGATATTTGCTTGCATTGTGTTGCCTTTCTCTGATTTTCTTTGTTTTCTTGTAGATAGGATTTTTCTTGCATAACTTGTCAAGTAATTCAACATTATTAACATGTCATGGACTTCCTGCCATTTAGGGGAGGGGGAGGGAACTGGGGGTAAAATTTGTAATGGAAAGCTTCGTAAAGATCAGTGCTGGGGAACTATCCATACATATGTTATACAAATAAAAAGCTTTAATAAAAAAAAAAAAAAAGACTAGAGTTAAAAGAGAAATACTGACAAGCATTAAAAAAAAAATGTTCTCACTAGCAATTTAGTGTGCCAGTGAAATCAGAGGTGAGATCCAAATTTGTTTGTGAAAAGATGATTGAATCATAGAATCCTTAGGTTGGATGTAACCTCTAAACTAATCTAAAGTGATATAACCTAAGGTAATATAATGTACCCTTAATTTTTGTTTTTTTTAAAGTAAGAATTGTTTCATAAATGGCATCTTTATCTACAACAGGATCTAGCGTGTAATATAGTAGGCCCTAAGAAACCTCTTTTCATTCATTGGTTGACTGAAAAATTCTATTGTACTCTATTCTTCTCTGTAGCTAACATTTATAAAGGGTTTACTGTTGCCAGACACTATTCTAAGTGATTTACAATTTTATTTCCTTTGTTTTACAAAACAATCCCAGAATTATGATACTGAGGTTAACAGAGGTTAAATGACTTGCCCAGAGTCATACAGCTAATAAGTACCTGACTATGAATATGAATTAAGGTGTTCCAGACTTGACACTCTAAATACTTCACCACCTATCTACCCCAAATGTTTACATATTTGTTAGTGAGAGGAATAGACAGACAAATAGATGATAAGTAAGTAGATTGACATATAGATAATTGGATAAATAGATAAATAGATAGATGGGTAGATGGATATTTGCGTGTATATTTATGTGCTTGTATGTTTGTATCCTACAAGTAGTCATTTGGCTTACTCTTAAAGTCTTTCAGAGCTAGAAAACTCATTATATTCTAAGGAAAAACATTCTATTTTTGAATTCCTTAAATTGTTTATGTGTTTCCTTTCATTGAACAGAAATCTGTCTTTTTGTAACTGTTGCTTATTACTTACTTTCACATGGCCAGATTCTAGTCCCTATACATTCTTAGAATTCCATACTCTAGCTATGCTTGTTCTTAAAATGTGATATGCAGAGATAAACAAAGCTTTCATTGCCTATCTTATTCTTAACACTGTGCTTCTTTTAAAATACTTTTTATCAAATTACCTTTTAAAACTGTCATGCCATATTCACATTAAACTTATAATCCACTGAAATTTCATATTTTTTCATATGAACTACTATTAGTCACATCTTCCCTAACCTTTCTGGATTTGTTAAACTTATTTTTAAGTCATATTAAATACTTTGCATTTATCCTTGTTTAGTTTAATCTTACTTAATCTTACTAATATCTCAGGCTACTTATTTTGAAGGACAATCCTTATCTTGTGTTCTACTAATGACAGTTAAGAATCTAGTTTCAAATTCTATTTCTCCCCTTAATGCCTCTGAGACCTTGGACATGCCACTTTTCTAAGTTTTTTTTTTTCATTTTTTAGTTAAAGTTTATAGATCAGAGGGCTTCTGAATCCCTTCCATCTTTAAATCAGTAATTCTATTGCCCTATTTTCCCTCATTGGAACTTTTAAGATCAAATTTAACTTTCAGATAGAGTTAGAGAGATAGTTTCAGTTTCAGAAACACCTGGATTCAAATTTTAGCTTTGTCACCTACTGACAGTCAGATTCTTGACAATGATATTTATTTTTAAAGCTATTTATTAACCTTTAAAACTCCAATTTGCAGAACAGCATATTCCTGCATTTATAAATCAGAGAAATCACAAATACAATCTTTTCTCTTCAAGCAAACAGATAAAAACTTCTCATTCATTTTGTAGAGAGATGTAGCTATAAGTGTTACTTCTAAGGCATTCCTTATGATTTACTACTGAAAATTAATACATACCTCTTTTGTTTTTTTTTTCCCTCTATGGGCCTTATTATTCTATTCTTGACCTAGATTTTTGTGAGAGACACTCCATGTAACCACTTAATAACACAAATTCCTAAATGGATTTAATAGCCATCATCTTATTAGATCATGTGGAAAATCATTGTATCAGTAATAGAGGGGCAACAAATTTGAAATGTGATATGAATTAAGAGACTACTGAAGCATGAATTTAACTGACCTCACACCCAAACACTACTTTCCAAATGGTGTATTGAATTGGGAGTGATGCTCTGGTAAAGTCTGACTATCATAATAGGTATCTCTTTTGGTATGTGCTCCCTCCTATCTTAACAACACAATTTCTTATCCCAAGTAATTTTTATTATAAGTCATTGAGAAAAAGATTAATCAATTATAAGGGTGTATTTATTCTTTAGTGGTCTGAAATATATAGTTACATTTTAAGAGATATGAGGTGTACATTTTAAAAAATAACAGTTTTTTAAGCTTTTTATCTTAAATGTAGTTTTTTAAGCTTTTTATTTCAAAATATATGCATAGTTTTCAACATTCACCCTTGCAAAACCTTTTGTTACAATTTTTCCCCTCCCTTTCCCTATTTTCTTGCTTAGAAAGCAAATAATCCAATATATGTTAAACATATGCAATTCTTCTATACATATTTCCACAATTATCATGTTTCACAAGAAAAGTCAGTTCAAAAAGAAAAAAAATTTAGAAAGAAAACAAAAAATAAGCAAATGACAACAAAATAGGTGAAAATACTATGCTGTGATCCACATTCAGCCCCTCCTATCCCCCCCCCCCCCGATTCTGGTCACTACAAAAAATGGCTGCTACAAACATTTTTGCATATGTGGATCCTTTTCCCCCTTTTTTATGATCTCTTTGGGACACATGCCCAGTAGAGACACTGCTTGGATCAAAGGGAATGCACAAATTGATAGGCCTTTTGGGAACAGTTCCATATTGGGCTTCAGTATGGTTGGATCAATTTACAACTCTACCAAAAATATATTAGTGTTTCTGTTTTCTCATATCCTTTCCAATATTTATTATTATATTTTCCTCTCCTCTTAGCCAATCTGAGAGGTGTAAGGTGGTACCTCAGAGTCATCTTAATTTGCATTTCTCTGATCAAAAGTGATTTAGAGCATTTTTTCATGTGCCTAGAAATGGTTTTAATTTCTTTATCTAAAAATTCTTCCTATACTTTGACTATTTATCAACAGAAGAATAGTATGTATTCTTATAAATTTGAGTCAATTCTCTATATATTGTAGAATGAGGCCTTTATCAGAATGCTTGGATGTAAATTTTTTTTTCCAGTTTTCTGCTTCCCTTCTAATTTTGTCAGCATTGGTTTTGTTTGTACAAAAATTTTTTAACTTAATATTGCAAAAATGTATACACACACACACATTTTTATAAAACCATGATTTTAAGCCACATTTTTCATCAAGACTTTCATGAACCGTCTTCAATTTCCAAGAAAACCATTTTTTTTAACTCTAAATAGATTATGAAACAAGTCTTGAGAAATGGATAGAGATGTTTTAAAGTATTATGTATAATGCCAACTACTGTGCTCAAAAGTGAAGATACAAAAGTAAATATGCAGAAAACCCATACAGAAAGAGATACTGAAAAGCATATTTTGCTGTAGGCATCACAAGGAGTTTGCTTGAAGAGAAATGGTACCCCGGCTAGATAAGGCAAAATTCTTAGTTTATCAAATGGATTGAGGGCAGGAGTGGAGTCTTGGTTGCTATTAAATTGCACATCTGCAAATTAGTTGTGAAGAAATATATAATAGGTCTTAATAAATATTTGTTAATTGAATAAGTGATTGAATTGACTAGGAGTTTTAGGTCTCCTGATTGACTAAATTAAAAATTAGTTTATGCAATCATGTGATCTTGTCATGATTGAAGATAGGTATTTTTTATTGGGTTTAAATGTATTCAATAAAACCATATTTTAAACAACCTCCAAATAAGGTAGTAACTTTTTTCCCCCATCTGCTATATATTTTTCAGTTTTCATTATTTTAACTTGAAAGTAGAATTTATGGTGATCATTGGCCCCATTTGATCATTTTGATAAGCTAGACTTTCTTTTCATTCTTTTCTGTGAAATTGTAATGGTAATACTCTATAATTTACCCTGAGATAAATGTTCTTCATTTGAAAGGGGAATGAGATTTTTGTAATGGTACTAGCTTCTTAATAAGAAAAGGTACTTAGCTATAGGCAGGGGAAAATAAGTATAGAAAAATTGGGCTGATTTACTGTTAATCATGTTTTTATTGAGGCTTCTTAGCTAAGAGAATGAGTGTGTGTGTTTAATAGCTTTTTCAGTTCTAAAATGAAGAAAAATAAAATCAGTTTTAAAATATCTTTTGATTGACTGTGTTTAAGAGGTGGTAAAAAGAGAAATTATTAATCTGCAAATTGGCTAAGTGGTTGAGTAAAACTAATAGATTCTACATTATAGAATATAGTTAATTTACTAATATGAAATATTTATCCCAAATTCTTATTATTAAATCATATTGTCTTATAAGTGATTTTCTACTGATAATACTAATTATTTAAAATAAAATATTATAGACATAATCTATAATACAGTCATTGTAATAAAGTGTACCTTCATTCCATAAAGTAATCCTATGTTGACTACATTATAGATCTTAAATGAAAGTAATAAATAACTTGCCCTACGTGTTACACTATTTATGTAATATATATTGTATTGAGTTTTTTTCCCTAAATATAATGCAACTATGAACTGGCAGTCAGCAATACTTTATAAATGATGATATATTAAATGAATTAAATTAAATAAATTAAATAAAAACTTAAATTATATATATATATGTATACATATATATATGTTCATCAGCAAACAGTATGGGGCTAGTATGTTTTTGAGATTCAAAAATAGGAATTCTTTAAATAAGGATTTGCACAGCTTTATATGATAAAAAAAGTTATAGATTTTTTGCAATTCACTAATCTTACAACTTTTTTTGCATGTGTATACTCAACAAATTCAATTTAAAGACTATGCCTACCAATCATCTCTACATTTCAGTTTTTTAACACACAACTTTAATTCAACAGATATTAATTTGTTCCAAAATTGAAACCATAACATATCACCAGAAGAATATGTATTTAAAAAAAAACAGAAACGTGTCCAGCAGAACATTTTAGATTTATATTTTAGATTAAAGAATGAGCAATTTCCAAAACACGGCAGTTTTCTATTCACTTAGGGTTCCTATTCATTGCTCTTTTATAGTACTTATTCAAAGGATATGTATTGAAATATTCACTTTTAAATTCATATCATGTTTTAATAACAACCATGTTTCATTTATTTAATTGTTCCTTTTTAGTTTATTAGCTGTTCTATTTTAAGAAGGCATGGATCTCTTTGAGTAGGAGTTGATGAAATCAGTACAATAACATTCCAAAAGATTAGCTGAAGGACCTCTGTAGTGATGATGAATCACCTATTTTATTTGTAACTTGGGCAAAAATTCCTCTATGACAGAAGTGAGTACTTTTGATAAAACCATGTCTATTTCTGTTTTATGACTTCCTTAATGTAAACATCTAAATGAACAGCCTTCATAGTCATTATATTAATTAGACAATCTTGTATGATCACAACATATATATCACAGGATACTTGCTGGAGAAGCTTTTTAAAGATGAATTTTTTTTTAATTGAATTGATTAATTTCTGCTCATCCATAGACAATAAGACAGTATATTTTATTCTGTATGTCTTTTAGTCAATTATGTAACTGAAAAAAAAAAACCATGCTGTTACAAAAAAAGTTTTAAAATGCCTACCTTCACATTTAAATCAGTTATGACTTTGTTGTATTATTTTAGTATCTTTTTACCGATGGATCTATCTATGTATCTCTCTATCTATCAACTACCTATTTATATTTCATGAGAAAAAAAGAAGTTAGGATCCAACTATGTTAGCTGTCATTTACTTTGATAAAAATAGATTATATGAAAAATTTGGCAAAGTCGTTCCATTTTCCATTTATTTGAAATCATTCTGCTAGTTTTATCTATTTACATTCTTAGGAGCATTAATCTCTAAGGTTTAATATATAAAATAATCTCATGTAAATTTTCTATAAGTTTTATTTTAATTCACTCTATTTTTTAAGAGTCTGCAAAGCTGGATTGTATCTAATCATTTGTCATTTTCTCCTATTTTACAAAGCTTTATTTTAACTGCTTTGTATTTGGATACTATGTCACTGCACTTGACAAGAAGATAAAGATTTTAGCTGAGGAGATTTTGTGACTGTTGTCTTTACTGTTTTTTATCAGTTATAATTTTTGCAGGACGTGAAAATATAAGTACACTGGCATATCTGTGTTGTTTCTATTACCTGTCTTTCAGTGTTAATCACTCATTTATTACAGATAGTTCAACATCTGCAATTCTAAGTTTCTTCGTACCTTTATTTTTTTCTGAATAATATACTCTGTTATCTTCCATCTTTTTGCTAAGTGCTTAATAGTCTTCTATTAAGCTGACTTCCAAATAGTATCTTGTTGGTTCCGTTTATTCAGATACAATTGATTTTTCTTTTTCATTCTTATGTTATTGGTGTTCAGCTTTTTAAAGAACTTGCAAAATCTTTCAGAAGATTATGGCAACAATCAAGGAGCTTCTGAATCATCTACAGGCTTTTAGTCTCTCATTTCTCAAATTTCAAATACATTTTCCTATATATTTATTTCCATAAACTCATAGGATTATTGATTTAGAAATGATTGAGTTCTTATAGGCTATCTAGTTCAAGCTCCACGGTTTACAGCTGAGTAAGTAACTGAGTAACAAAAAGTTTATGATTTTTTCAAGGAATTATTTTTGGTAAGTAGCAGACAGAATTCAAACTCTGTTGCCAAGTCCAGTGAGGTAATAACTGATGCTTATTGTTGGTTCTTAAAGGAAATAAAGTGTCAAAAATTGTAACAAACAAAACTGCAAACATTTTTTAAGCACAAAGGTAGATTGAGAAGACAGCATTTTAAATTATAGCAGCAACAGCAGCAGTAATAGTATTAGTGGTAGTAGAGATAGTGGTGATAGAAGTACTGGTAAGGTATCTGGTAGAGGTAATGTCATGGTTGGTTGATTGTTGTCCTTCCTTCTCAAAGAAGATCAAAATGGCTACACTATGTTAGAGTCAAGTTATAGTGTGTCTGACTGTGGCTTATCAGACCAATACAAGCTCGAAATGCTCTACTATAGGTCTGACACAAATAGTTCTTATGAACATTTCTTCTCTAATGTTGCTCATCTTGAATTTCTTCTGAGCTAATTCAATTCTGCTTTGCACAGCACCTTTTCTGATAAGGGCATACCATGCTGGATAGTCCTGTGCCAGTGCCTCCCATGCCATACAATCACTTCTTTCTTTCTTTTTTTTTTCCTGAGGCAATTGAGGTTAAGTGACTTGCCCAGGGTCACACAGCTAGGGAATGTTAAGTGTCTGAGACCAGATTTGAACTCAGGGTCATATAGCTAGGATGCGTTAAGTGTCAGAGGTCAGATTTGAGCTCAGATACTTCTAACTTCAGGGCTTGGTGTTCTATCCACTGAGCCACCTAGCTGCCCCACTTCTAAAGCTCTTAAGAAACATTTTGAAAGTGTTCTTTTATCACTTTTTCTAACTATCTTGTGAGTGCTTGTCCTATGTAAATTCACCATAAAGTAATCTTTTTGGCAAGTATACATTTGGCTTTTGAAAAATGTGGCTGACCCAAAGTTCTCTGGAGTAGAGTTGGAATACCTGACAGTTTAGTTCCAGAAAGGACTTAAGTGTCTGGTACCTTATTCTGCCAGGTGATCTTCCTGAGACAATTCAAATGAAAACAATTAATTTTCCTGGCACAGAATTGGTATGCTATCTGGATTTCACAGACATAATACAATGAAGTCAGCACAATGGCTTTGTAGTATTAATGATAATGGTAATAGTGGTAGTAGTAATATATCCATAGTAGTTGCATAGTCATAATAGTCATAATAGAATAGTGGTAGCAGCAGCAGCAATAGTAGTCATAGTACTTGTGATAGTCACAGTAAAGTAACACTAGTAGTGGTGGTATTAACAGCAATGCATATGTGCTTCCTGTCCACAAATTTCCCCTCAAAAAAAAAAAAAAAAGGAAGTGGGGAAAGATTTCCAATGAGCCATTTTCCTCCAGGATCATATGAAATAGGACACATTGTCTTTCCTGGAGCTTCTATCTTTGTTAAAACTTCAATGAAGAAGAATGAGCACTGGCTATTGAGATAATTCATAATGAATGCTATCTCACTTCCCTAATGTCTTCCTTCATATCTCTTTCCTCTTCTCCCAAAATTCCCTTCTTTTTTTAGGAAATTTAGGAAGCAGTTCTTTAATTCTCAAATTCACTTACCATATTTTGCTGTACATTGTAATTGTCTCTCTTGTAGCTTATTCCTGTACCATTGTATAATTCATGTCTTATTAAAACTTCACATCTTTGCTAGTGTTTAGCATGACAATTCTACATACTATAGATATTTAATAGTTGTGGAATGAAAGAATGATTACAAACTTCAACCTTTTCTTTTTTAGAGATTCAAAAACAAACAATTCATTAAGAATCATAGCTCTAAATGCTTGTTTAATCCATCTTTACAACTACAAAATTGGAATAAATATTGTATGTCAAATCTCATGTTCATAGACTGAAACAAAAAATGAAAAAAAATTGCAATCTTGAAGTGAACCTCATTAGATAACAGAAGAAGCTCATTAAGATGACAAAAGCAGTTAAGCTTATCACAGCTAACACACACACACACACACACACACACACACACAAGGAAATAGTTCCATAGAAGCATACACTGCTTTAAGGAAAATCATACATGTGAGGCCTTTAGTTTACAAACAAAAATATTATAGTATATTTGTTTATATTAAATGAATGCCAGAGTAAATCTTTTTTTTAAATTCAAATACAGAATTTTTAAAAAGATTTGTTTCAATCTTATAGATCAATAGTTTAACCCACAAGCCATTGATCCATGTCTATCGACTTAAATGCTCTTCTCATTAAATAAACATTAATTAAAGAGAAATATATAAATTAAAGAGAAATATATAACACTGTATTTGTTACATATATTCAGTCAAATATTTTTTTTTCATTATTCACATATTCATTATGACAATTCCCCTGAAATTACAAAGATCTGTTTGTTCTTGAGTTGAACTTCTGATTTTATTGGTTTAGAGAACTCTGAGGAAATCTAGTTGATTCAGTCTTGTGCAATCCTTTCTCTGAAAATATAGTCTCAAAAGATAATTTGGAAGCTCTAAGAAGTTAAATACATTGTTTACAATTATTCATCCAGTATGTTTCATAAGCAAGACTGGAGCTCAGGTCTTTCGATTCTTAGCGTAGCTTCCTGTTTCCTGTACCACGCATCAATTGTCATCAGAAAATGTAAATATAGATTAATAAACTAGTTCCTTTGAAATCTCCAATCAAAATCACACTCTTCCCTCCTCCTTAACAAGAATAAATAGCATCACCCATTACTCTCTATTTCATTACTGGTAAATAATTCAAAACTGTCTAGTCTAAATATCAAAACCATAGGGTAAATCAATAAAGCCCTTATTCATTTATTTATTTTTAATATTTTTGCAAATATGATCATGTTTTAAGATCTTGCTGTAAAAATCAAACATGAAATGAAAACTACCATATTATGCTGTTATAAATTTTTGTCAAGAAGATTATACACTGATTGAAATTTCATCTAGAATGAGGGTACTTAACCTGGGGCACATGGGATACCTAAGGAAACAAGGAGATATAAGAGATCTATGAAATTGGTTGTGGGAGAGGAGAGGCGATACATTTTGTTTTCACTAACTGAAATTTTGTATTTCTTTTACGTATGAATGTAGGCAATGATTATGTTTTAATATGGGAAGTAGTCTTTCCCAGACTCCCAAATAGATATGTGACACATATGGGAAGATTAAGAATCCTTGACTTAAATTATGTGGGAAAGGCAGGTTGATACATTGTTTATCTGGATCTATGTGAACATGGCTACATTTTTCTCACTTCTTAACATATTAAGGTTTGTATGAAATTGAAATCTTTTTTATACTTAACTAAAATAACAGGATAAATTTTTTGTGGTGGAAATTTAATAGTTTAGGCAGGTAGATGGTACAAGATAGAACACTGATCTTGGAATCAGCAAGATGGATTTTGCTGAATTCAAATCTATTTTTGGACACAAGTTGTTTGACTCTGGAGAAGTTACTTAACTCTGTTTACCTCACATTCCTCATTACTGAAATGAGCTGAAGGAAGTGACAAGCTACTACTTTGGGGCAAAAAACCCTCAAATAGTGTCATGAAAAGTCAGATATAACTGAAAAACAATATTTTTTATAGTTTTAATCATCTTTTTGATTATGTAATTTTAAATCAGTATGTTTTTATTGTGGTGAATATTACACAATATGTATAAATGGTTAACATTATTACAGTCAGATGAATATGCATTACTAGGTAGTGACATTGTCTTCTCTCTGTACATTGAACTTCTTACTTCCTAGTAAAGCATATCATTAACTTTTAAAAAATCTTTAATATGTTTTAATATACTGAATATAATTTTCTATTATGTTTCAACTAGTACATTTTATTATAAATTCTTAATCTATTAAAAGATAAGCTATGTTAACAGGTTGAAAAATTCAAAGAATAGTTCTCATTTTTAATTCAATGTATGTTTTTTCTGGCCTAGTTAGCAACTTAATTGTAAGCAGGGCAACACATTTTATTGACCTGAGTCTTATGATAGACCTTAAAATCATAGCTGACTGGGATTATCAGAAGACTCACATAACTTAAAAATAACAGGAGTTTCCTAATTTGTAAAGGTCAAGAAGTTTTCATTGCTTAGGTGTGATGTGATATACATACATAAACACACACACACACATATACGTATGTGTGTGTATATGTATGTATGTATATATGTGTATATACACACATATATATGTATATATATATGTATATATACAACTATTATTCCCTATGAATGTAGCAAAAACTGAGAGTGAAATATTCATGTTGGCTTTCTTTTCAGTCACCAGCTGCCTTTACCAGCTGTGATACTAGTAGGAATGAATTTTAGACTATATCCTTAATATATATGTAATCATTTATTTATATTAAAGTACATATTTTATTTAAAGGATTTCCCCCATCTATCTATACATTGATAATCTGTCTATATTGGAGTCTAATTTGGAGGTAGCATTGAATCACATAAAGCACATACGTTCCTAATAAGATAAATATCAACTTTCCTAATATTTCAGTTTCTACTAAACTCTTCCTCAAATCTTTATACATTTGGCTGTGTCACAAGTTTCTCTGTTAGAAATTTGGCTAATCGTATTCAATAATGAAAAATGGCATCAAGTCATGCATGTTAGAAACAATATGTATTTTGGTTCTCTCTCTTTAGTCATAGATAAATAGATTTAAATTGTTTTTACTATTATTGTTATTATATCTAAACTCCTTTTTAGGGTAAAGCTGGCCATTATATACTCCTGCCTTATGGCATCTTCCTCCTGGTTCCCACTCAGAAAATTGTCTTCCCCCTTGCTTATTTCTAAAATCCATATCCTTGTTAAAAAACCCTTATGGATTTAGCCTGTCCTTAGCAGCATAATAAAATCTTTGCCCTTTGATTTGAAGGATGTCTAATCCTACAAATTGTTTTGAGATGACTCATGACACCAGTCTGTAACCCCAATATAACTTTTTGAGGATCAATCCTGTACCCCATCATTTGATGACCTAGCTGACATATTTTCTCCCATTGAAAAATCAAGACAAACAAAATCCTTGCTATAAGAATTTATACTCAAGCAAAACAAAATTTCTCATTGGCAGGAGAGTAAGAGACTGACACAGACATACATGCACATAAAGACAGAGAGACAGAGACAGAGAGACAGAGGAGAGACAGACAGGCAGAGGCAGAGGCAGAGAGAGATTTATAAAGAGAGAAAGAGAGAGGGAGGGAGACATGATTCTTGTAATTTACTGTAGTTCATTCTATAAAGTCTCCCAGGAATACAGAATAAGTAAATACTGAATATTTGCTATAAGGGGAAATAATGGTTACAGTTTTACATTTACTTAAGTATTTTCCAGAGTGGCCTCATCTACATATCAACAAATTTTTTCTTCCTTTTCCTAGATGTGCAGAGGAGGTCCTTGGTATCTACCTAAGCAGAGGGATTGACTCTAATGGGATCATCTCAGCCTTTAGGGGGCCTTTTGTTCTTAAGTAAACCTTTTCTTCAAGTGAGCTTTTGATTTCAGTCCTACCCC
Organism: Myrmecobius fasciatus; assembly: GCA_023553655.1. NCBI lineage: Eukaryota > Metazoa > Chordata > Mammalia > Dasyuromorphia > Myrmecobiidae > Myrmecobius > Myrmecobius fasciatus. Next base: position 62,900 of record JAJPUD010007742.1, on the reverse strand, counting down.
AGGTGGAAGTCTCTAGAAACCCAGCCAAGTTATGATGTCACACCCAGATTCCTTATATTTCTCCAACAAAAGATCTACTCATAAGGTAGAGCCTAGATAAACTCTTTTTTAGGAACTTAGCTCCACAGTTAATGGCATACGCCCAACTCATACTGTCTTTCTCATAATGGCATATTCCTCTTGGTGACTGCTAGGGAACTTCTCCTCCCCCTTCATAAATAAAATCTCTATGAATATTTAGCTTTCCAATCAATGGAATATTCCTTATTTTAGCTAACCTCCTTTTTTAGGGTTAGCCTCCTGCCTTAGTATTAGTCTATTATTGTATGTTCCTGCCTCTCCTTCATAGTGTTTCCTTCTTGGTTACTGTTTGGGAACTTATCTTCTTCCTTGTTAATTGCTAAAACCTTTATCTTGTTAAAAATAACTCTTATGGATTTGGTCTGCTCTTAGCAGAATAACAGACTGAGGGATAGGAGGATGATGCTGCCCTTTACAATGATGGGGAACATGGTGAAGGAGGAAATATAAGGGTAAAGATACTGAATTTTGTTTTAGACATTGAATTTAAACTGTCTACTGGACATATATTTTGATACATCTGAAAAGCAGTTGAAAATGTAAAATTGAAGGTCAGCAGAAAGATTGTAGCAGGAATAGTAAATCTGTGAATCAGTAATATAAGAATAACAAAAGCCATGGGAACTGATAGGATTACCAAATGAAGAAGTAGAGAGAGAGGAGAGAAGAGGGCCCAGGACAGAACCCTGAAGAGCACTTATGGTTAGAGGAATGATTAGAAGAAAGCAAAGGAGACAAAGTATTGGCCAGATAAAAGGAAAAATGTCCTGGAAAACTATAGTATGAGTGCTGGAATAATAAAGCAGAGCATCCCCTTGTTTAGCCTCATTGGGGGTCATACCTGTGCTCAAATGTTTTGCTTCTCTATGGAAGTCCAGGAATGATCTGGAAAGTAAGCCAAATTTTATACTGATAATTTGTAGTAAGTAGATGAATTCACAAATATTCAATCTGAGATAATGAGGATCAAGAATGTGTATGTGTATGTATGTGTGTGTGATAGTTCTAATTGAGTCCATCTTTCTGTCTGAAGATAGTGTATTTTATCATGAAGCTTCAGGAATTATGATTAGTCTTTTTTTATCAGATTTCCCAAATTTTCTTTTAAAAAATAGTTTATGTTAACAAGCTAAGACATACCTGCTTACCCTTTCATCTAAACTTCACTCCCTCAGTGAATACACATAAAATTCTATTACATACAACTGTAGGTAATGAAAGCAAATTTCTACATTCTCCATATCTTTGAAAATATTTTCTTTGGGGGCAGCTAGATGGTGCAGTGGATAGAGTGCCAGCCCTGATGTCAGAAAGACCTGAGTTCAAATCTGGTCTCAGACACTTAACACTTCCTAGCTGTGTGACCCTGGGCAAGTCACTTAACCCCAATTGCCTCAGACAAAAAAAAAAAATTCTGAACTTTGAGTCCTTCACCTCTCTGTCAGAAGTAGGAAATATGTTTTATCATTAGTTTTCTGTAATCCTGGCTGATCATTATGCTTATTAAGAGTGCAACAAAATAGTGTTCCATCACATTTATATACTATAATTTTTTTCATCCATTTCCTGCAACATATGCATATTTTCTCATATTCTCATTCTTTGCCAACCCCCCAAAAATTGTAAATACTGTTCATAAATTCTTAAAATTTGTTTTGCTTAGGATTAATGACTTCCTTAATCTATGCTTTTTCTAATTCTTCCTCCATGCTTACTAAATTCAATAAACATTTAGTAAGCATACAAGATACTGTTCTAAGCACTGGGGATATACATACATGTTTATGTATTTGTACACATGTGTGTGAATGTGCATGTGTGTGATAACCTCCATATGCATGCATGTGTGCATGCACTTTTCTTTATTTTGGGCAGATCAGATGAAAAGAGTTATTCGGGTATCAGATATTTCCTACCCTTTCCTACTTACTTGAATAGAAGTCTACTGGTACACCCTAACCATGTGAGATAATTTTCTCTAATCTTCCTTTCCTGGCTCCTTAGTATATTCCTTTTGCCCTATTTTTCTCTATTCTTCAGATTAAGATATAATAATCATCAATGGACCTTAATTAATTAGACTTCCTCAATGAATCTTGATAATCATAAGGAGAACAGTAGACAGATGTGCTGTATCCTTATATTTGAATAAAAGTTTAGCATTTTTGGTATTTTATCATTGTTCATTCATATTTACTTTTTTGTTTTCTTTGTTTCCTTATTAGTACTTCAGTACTTCAAAGTTCCTTCACAATTTTGTGTGTTTGTATGTGTTGTTGTTTTTTTCATCATGAATACTTATAAGTACTCTATTTCATTAAAGATCCATTCCCTGCCCCCCCACTCCTTTAACATTATATTTAATTTTGCTATGTATTCTATTTTTGCCTATAATTCCATACACTTTGTCTTCTGGAATAATATCTTTCAAGTTGTCTGTAACTTTATAGTAGTGACTGATGAATTGTATGTGACCCTGACTGCAGCTCTTCAGTATTGAATTAATTCTTTCTTACACATGGGAGACAAATCTGCCACTTGGATCTAGGAGTATTCCAGCTTGATCTGAAATCTGCTCTGTCCATAAGTGCTAGAATCATCTGTACAGCATTCTCACTCAGCTCAGAAGTCCTTTCTGATTCACTATGCTGAATTGGACTATATATACAAAAGATCATTTGTGACTATCTGGATGTCTCCTTTAGCATTTGATCTGGTGCATTTTCTAGATTAGTTAAGAGGAGTTTGTGGAGAATTTATCATTTTACTTTCTATCATTTTGCCATTCTGTCTCTGCTTCCAAGGTCACATGAATTTTGAAAAAGTCATTATAAAATCAGATTTTATGACTAAAACATGTGGCATCTTTTTGCCCTTCCCACTTGTTATCTATTAAGATTTATGTTTAAAAGTATTTAAAAGTCCCTGCTCATAACATCAGCAGTTTTACTTTATATGCATTTTGATTTACAATCCAAAATTAGTAAAAAGCTAAATGAATTCTCTTTTGGCATCTCTTACCATGTTTCTTTGACCTCTAAGCTTATAATTGATTTAGCTAAATAGTATTTTGCTATATGACATTTTAGCATTCAGATGATTTTGAGAAAGTAGATATTTAAATAGAACAGCTAGGTGGCACAATAGATAGAGAGCTGGGCCTGGGATCAGGAAGAAATGAGTTTAACTACAAACCCAGACCTTTACTGTGAGACCTTGGGCAAGTCACTTAACTGTTTGTCTTAGTTTCCTAAGCTAGAGAAAGAAATGGCAAATCATAATTTTTTCCAAGAAAACCACAAAAAGGGTCCCGAGAAGTTGCATATTACTGAAAATGATTAAACTACAACAATAAAAAGTTGTAAATAGTATTTTAAAATGAAAAATAAAGTTGCTGAGCTATCCTTAGCAGATTATCTGAATTATGATGTAGAGTACAAAGAAATTATAATCAAACTGTATGCTCTGCAGAATACTACATATTTACCAAATGACTGAATGAGTTTAGAAATGATTCTTCTGAGTGAGACTAGAGAGCGGAGATAATAGTCTTCTTTATTCTAAGATGACCAGTTCCCCTCCACAATGTTCTACATTAAAGCTTCATCTTCCTTCTTTTAAGTTCCTAAAGCATAAACTAATGGAATATAAAGCACTACCTTAATCTCTCTTGCTACAAGAATTCTAAATATAGTCACAAGAAAAAACTATCTGCTGTCCAAGAGCTGTTCTAATTAAATGTAAACATATTCAGGTTCAGTAGACTAATCACTAGTATATGAATTATTTAGTCCCAGTTCCTGATAAAACAAATAAACATACTAAATGGCCCTCAGTCAAAGCTCCCTTCTTGCTTCTTCACAGAAAGTAAAAGGAAGACCAGAGAACAGCTAGAACATACTGGGAATCATCTAATTATTATACCACACTTAAGTATTAAATAAATAATTAATACTGTATTAATGTTGATTATTGATATTTTATTTAATGACCTAAGTAGATAGTACTAGAGGAATTGAATAATAGCAATATTGATGCTCTCATAAGTGAAGCAAGAAGATAAAAAGATGTTCTAATGGGAAAAGCAAACACAGGCACTGACAGATTTAGTTACATTATGTGTTCAAATCAATGTTCTGTGGAACATTTGGTCATATAGTACCGCACTGCTTTTAATAAACACTTAGAAACATGTCATCATAAATTGAATTATGGCATATATGACAACATCTGTTGCAGAGGATAGAGGTAAAGAAATTTGACAAAGAAGGTTTGATTTCCACCTTTAATAAATGTAGACTTCATTATGAATATGTATATGTGTATATATATGTACATGCACACATAATACTCGTGCATGAAATATGTTATATATATATATATTTGTGTGTATATGCTTGTTTTTGTATAAATATGTGTATAATTCATTTGAAAAATACTGCTCTAAAGTAAGAAGCAAAAATATTTGATTCTTGTGATCACAATTTATTTTTCTAATTGTTCATTAAGCATGCTTTTTTATAAAATATTCCAATTTTTCTCACTATTTCAAGTCAAGTTGTTTTATATTTAAAAGCTCCATTTTCATTCACTTTTTTTGAAATCAGAGTATTTTCTTGATTCTCTAATTCTTCCAATTTTCCTTAACTATCACATCTACCATTTCTTTTTTTTCTTCTTGTTTTTATATAAAGCTTTTTATTTACAAAACATATGAGAGATTTTTCAACATTGACCTTTGCAAAAACTTTTTTTCCCAAGCTTATCCCCTCCTTTCCCCCACCCCCCATCCCTAGATGACAGGTAATCTAATACATGCTAAATAGGATAAATTATATGACAAATACAATACATGTATACATATCTATACAGTTACAATACTGCACAAGAAACATCAGATCTAGAAAGAGAAGAAGAAAAAACAACCTAAGAAGGAAAACAAAATGCATGGAAATATTCACAGAAAGCGTTAAAATGCTGTGTTGTGGTTCACACTCAGTTCCCACAGGCCTCTCTCTGGATGTATATGACTATCTTCATCACTGAACAACTGGTTTGAATCACATCATTTTTGAAGAGAACCATGTCCATCAAAATTGATCATCGTATAGCCTTGTTGCTGTGTATAATGTTCTCCTGGTTCTGCTGATTTCACTCAGCATCACTTCATGCAAGTCTCTCTCCAATCCTCTCTGAAATCGTCCTGCTGGTCATTTTTTACAGAATAATAATATTCCATAACATTCATATATCATAATTTATTCAGCCATTCTCCAATTGAAGGGCATCTATTCAATTTCCAGTTTCTTGCCACTACAAAAAGGGCTGCCACAAACATTTTTGCACATGTGGGTCCCTTTCCCTCACTTAAAATCTCTTTGGGATATAGACCCAGTAGAAACACTGCTGGGTCAAAGGGTATGCACAGTTTGATAACTTTTTGACCATAGCTCCAAATTGCTCTCCAGAATGGTTGGATCCGTTCACAGTTCCACCAACAACGTATCAGTGTCCCAGTTTTCCCACATCCCATCCAGCAGTTATCATTAGCATTTCCTGTCATTTTAGCCAATCTGACAGGTGTGTAGTGGTATCTCAGAGTTGTCTTAATTTGCATTTCTCTGATCAATAGTGACTTGGAGCACCTTTTCATGTGACCGGAAATAGTTGCAATTTCTTTGTCTGATAATTGTCTGTTCATATCTTTTGACCATTTATCCATTGGAGAATGGCTTGAATTCTTATATATTTGAGTCAATTATTGATATATTTTAGAAATGAGGCCTTTATCAGAACCCTTGGATGTAAAAATATTTTCCCAGTTTACTGCTACCCTTCTAATCTTGTCTGCATTCATTTTGTTTGTACAAAAACTTTTTAACTTTATATAGTCAAATTATCTATTTTGTGATTAATGATGACCTCTAGTTCTTCTTTGATTACAAACTCCTTCCCCCTCCACAGGTCTGAGAGGTAAACCATCCTACATTGTTCTAATTTGTTTATGACATCATTCTTTATGCCTAGATCATGAATCCATTTTGACCTTATCTTGGTGTGGTGTTAGGTGTGGGTCAATGCCTAATTTCTTCCATACTAGTTTCCAATTATCCCAGCAGTTTTTGTCAAATAGTGAGTTTTTATCCAAAAAACTTGGGTCTTTGGGTTTATCAAACACTAGATTACTATTGTCATTGAGTATTTTGTCCTGTGAACCTAACCTATTCCACTGATTCACTTCTCTATTGCTTATCCAGTACCAAATGGTTTTGGTGACCACTGCTTTATAGTATAGTTTTAGATGTGGTGCAGCTAGGCCACCCTCATTTGCATTTTTTTTCATTAATTCCCTTGAAATTCTTGACCTTTTGTTTTTCCAGATGAATTGTGTTGTTATTTTTTCTAGTTCAGTTAAATAATCTCTTGGGAGTTTGATTGGTATAGCACTAAATAGATAGATTAGCTTAGGTAATATTGCCATCTTTATTATTTTCGCTCGACCTATCCCAGAGCACTTGATGTTTTTCCAATTGTTTAGATCTGACTTTATTTGTGTGGAGAGTGTTTTGTAGTTTTGTTCATATAGATCCTGATTTTCCCTTGACAGATATATTCCCAAATATTTTATACTATCGAAAGTTATTTGAATGGAATTTCTCTTTGTATCTCTTGCTGTTGCATTTTGTTGGTGATGTATAAAAATGCTGATGATTTATGTGGATTTATTTTGTATCCTGCCACTTTGCTAAAGTTGTGGATTAATTCTAATAGTTTTTTAGTTGATTCTCTAGGGTTCTCTAAGTAGACAATCGTATCATCTGCAAAGAGTGATAATTTGGTTTCCTCATGACCTACTCTAATTCCTTTAATCTCTTTTTCTTGTCTTATTGCCAAGGCTAGCATTTCTAATACAATATTGAACAGTAATGGTGATAGTGGGCAACCTTGTTTCACCCCTGATATTATTGGGAATGGTTCCAGTTTATCACCATTACATATGATGCTAGCTGATGGTTTTAAATAGATGCTACCGACTATTTTAAGGAAAAGTCCATTAATTCTTATACTCTCTAATGTTTTTAATAGGAATGGATGTTGGATTTTATCAAATGCTTTTTCTGCATCTATTGAGATTATCATATGTTTTTTGTTAATTTGGTTATTAATATAGTCAATTATGTTAATAGTTTTCCTAACATTAAACCATCCCTGCATTCCTGGTATAAATCCTATTTGGTCATGGTGTATTATTCTGGGAATGATTTTTTGTAATCTCTTTGCTAATATTTTATTTAAGATTTTTGCATCAATATTCATTAAGGAGATTGGTCTATAAGTTTCTTTCTCTGTTTTTGTTTTACCTGGTTTAGGTATCAGTACCATGTCTGTATCATAAAAGGAGTTTGGTAGGAGTCCTTCATTCCTTATTTTTTCGATAGTTTATATAATATTGGAGTTAATTGTTCTTTAAATGTTTGGTAGAATTCACATGTAAATCCATCTGGTCCGGGGGATTTTTTCTTAGGGAGTTGATTAATGAGTTGTTCTATTTCTTTTTCTGAAATGGAACTATTTAAGTAATTTATTTCCTCTTCTGTTAATCTGGGCAATCTATATTTTTGTAGATATTCCTCCATTTCACTTAGGTTATCAAATTTATTGGCATACAGTTGGGCAAAGTAACTCCTGATTATTGCTCTAATTTCCTCTTCATTGGTTGAAAGTTCTCCCTTTTCATTTTTGAGACTAACAATTTGATTTTCCTCTTTCCTTTTTCTAATTAAATTAACTAGAGGTTTATCTATTTTGTTGGTTTTTTCATAAAACCAACTTTTAGTTTTATTTATTAATTCAATAGTTTTTTTTACTTTCAATTTTACTAATCTCTCCTTTTATTTTTAGGATTTCAAGTTTGGTATTTGATTGGGGGTTTTTAATTTGTTCTTTCTCTAGCTTTTTTAGTTGCAAGCCCAATTCATTGATATTCTCTTCTTGTATTTTATGCAAATAAGCATCTAGAGATATAAAATTTCCCCTGATTACCACTTTGGCTGTATCCCACAAATTTTGGTATGTTGTCTCATTATTGTCATTCTTTTGAATGAAATTAGTAATTGTGTCTTTAATTTGCTGTTTCACCCATTCATTCTTTAGGATAAAATTATTTAGTCTCCAATTGGTTTTTGGTCTATTTTCTCCTGGCCTTATATTGCATGTGATTTTTATTCCATCATTATCTGAAAAAAATACATTTATTATTTCTGCCTTCCTACATTTGATTTTGAGGTTTTTGTGTCCTAACACATGGGCAATTTTTGTATAAGTTCCATGGACAGCTGAGAAAAAAGTAAATTACTTTCTGTCTCCATTTAATTTCCTCCAAAGATCTATCATACCTAACTTTTCTAACATTTTGTTTACCTCCTTAACTTCTTTCTTATTTATTTTGTGGTTTGATTTATCAAGTTCTGAGAGAGGGAGGTTGAGATCCCCCACTATTATAGTTTTGCTGTCTATTTCTTCTTGCATCTCTCTGAACTTTTCCTCTAGGATTTTCCATGCTATACCACTTGGTGCATATATGTTTAGTATTGATATTGCTTCATTATCTATGGTACACTTTAGGAAGATATAATTTCCTTCTTTGTCTCTTTTAATGAAGTCTATCTTTGCTTTTACTTGGTCTGAGATCAGGATTGCTACCCCTGCTTTTTTTTGTTCACCTGAAGCAGAATAGATTCTGCTCCAGCCTTTTACCTTCACCCTGTATGTATCTCTGTGTTTTTGATGTGTTTCTTATATACAACATATTGTTGGATTCTGGTTTTTAATCCACTCTGCTATCTGCTTCTGCTTTAAGGGAGAGTTCCTTCCATTCACATTCACAGTTAAAATAACTAATTCTGTATTTCCTGCCATCTTATTTACCCTAGCTTATGCTTTTCTCTTTCTTATCCCCTTTCCCTCCTCCCTACTATTTTGCTTTTGAAAAACACTTCCCTCAAACAATCCTTCCCCTTTAGAGCCCCACCCACCCCCTTTTCCCCCCCTTTCCCTCCTGTTTCCTTATAAGTAGGTCTATTATTTCCTCTGAGCCAAATCTGATGAGATGGAAATTAACCCAATTCTCATTCCCCTCCCTTTTCTCCCCTCAATCATTATAGGTTTTCTTTGCCTCTACATGTGATGTAATTTCCCTTATTTTACCTCCTTTTCCTCTTCTTCCAGTGTTATCCCTTTTCTACCTCTAATTTCTTTTTCAGTTTATCATATCATAATAATCATAAAATCACAATAAACATATCATAATAGTCATAAAATCACAGTAATCATATCATAATAATCATAAAATCACAGTAATCATATCATAATCATAATGTAATAATAGATTCATAAAATCAACCCTCATTCTATAAGTATCTATAACATAAATATAGTTCTCAAGAGTTTTTTTTTTTCTTGTTACCTTTTTATGTTTCTCTTGTGTTCTGTGTTTGTAGATCAAATTTTTTGTTCAGTTCTGGTCTTTTCAGTAGAAATAGGTGAAATTCTCCTATATCATTGAATGACCATCTTCTTCCCTGGAAGATAATGCTCATTCTAGCTGGGTAACTTATTCTTGGCTGTAATCCAAGTTCCTTTGCCCTTCAGAATATCTGATTCCAGGCCCTTCTATCCTTCAAAGTAGAAGCTGCTAGGTCCTGTGTGATCCTAATTGTGGCTCCACGATATTTAAATTGTTTCTTTCTGACTTCTTGTAATATCTTTTCCTTGGTATGATAGTTCTGGAATTTAGCCACAATATTTCTGGGGGACTTAATTTTTGGGTTTCTTTCAGGAGGTGATAGGTGGATTGTTTCAAGGAGTATTTTGCCTTCTGGGTCTAAAATATCAGGGCAGTTTTCTTTTATGATTTCCTGGAAGATAGTGTCTAGGTTCTTTTTTTCATCATGGCTTTTAGGACGCCCTATATTCCTTAGATTGTCTCTCCTAGACCTATTTTCCAGGTCAGTTGTTTTTCCTAGGAGATATTTCATGTTTTTCTCTATCTTTTCATTTTTTTGTTTTTGTTTGACTGATTCTTGAAGTCTTGATGAGTCATTCATTTCCAATTGTTCGATTCTAATTTTTAATGTCTTGTTTTCTTCAGTTACTGTTTTTAGTTCCTTTTGCAATTGACCAATTACATTTTTTGTTCATTGCATTCTTTTTCCATTTTTTCTATTTTATTTTGCAGTGATCTCATTTCGTTTCCCCATGTTTCTTCTAACTCTCTTTTAAGATTTTTTATGCAATCTTCAAAGAAAGCCTTGTGACATGGAGACCAGTTTATGTCTCTCTTTGGGGCTTTTTCTGGAGTTGCTTTACCTTTAGGGGCCTCAGGATTTGAGGTCTGTTTTTCCCTCTCTCCATAAAATTTGTCTATGGTGAGAGCTCTTTTTGGTTTTTTATTCATTTTTTTTAAAGGTGTGAGGTCTGTTTAGGGCAAAGGTGGGACAGCTGCTTTAATTTGCCCTGGGGCAGTTCTGCTGATTGAGTTATTTCAAAAAAATATTTGATTCTTTAAAGAAAAATACAGTCTTAAATGCTTTGTGTCTATAAAATATTGCCAATGTATAGGTTAAAATCCTAGAAGTGTTTAAAAATGCAAAAACAAAGATCCCTTTACTTAATGCATCTTTCATAAGAACTATCAAGGCAAAGAATAATATGGAAAGATAACTGATGCCAAAAGTATTTGCAACTGTCTTGGAGAGTTTCTAGGTAAAGGTAGAATGGAAGGGAGTTCTTCTGAAAATGTTTTTTCTAAGTTTTTGTTTTAGCAAATGACTTTTGACTCAACGAACAAAGAAACTAAAAGACTACAGAGAGGCAATAATAAGATACATTTATTTTATTTTATTTTGCAGTTATTTTATTTTATTTTGAACAAATTGTTCATGCAAGAAAAAAATGAACAATGTCTTTTTCAGATAAGGCATTTAGGTGAGCGAATTATAGAGCTGGTCAGTTTATAAATATGTTAAGATAAATATGTTAGGTGAGTAAACCACATTATTCCTATACCACATTAACTGACAAAATGCTATCCTGATATTTTTGTCCCATGAAAACCAATCTCCAATGAGTCAATCAGTTATTGTTATGCATAAGGTCAGGAATATCTGTTAATCATGTTATGGGAGCCACCTGCTAGTGGTTGTTGGGGATCTAATTCTGACCAGCAGAATAGATTCCTTCATGTGAGAGAATGCTAACACAAAGACACTGAGAGGCAGTTGCATTCTCTGACCTCTTTCTTCTTCCCTCTTGTCTCCAATTTATGTCATTCCCAATTCACAAGCAACATCTGTGTCAGTAAAGGCTGATTTGAAATTCCTTCAATTGTGTTATGATACACAGCTGTGGGGGCTTTCAGATAACTGACCTTCCCCTTAAGAGTACAATCCCCTTTAAACCTTTACAGGCTTTTGGGGGTAGGGGAGGTTGCACTTAGCCATAGTCCTTAACACAATTAAGATATTTCAACAATATGGTGTATAAGGAACTCTATTTTGATTTCACTGGGAGAAGTAGTCTTTCTCTCTAATATTTGTAAAAGATGATAAAGTCAGTTTGGAACTGAGAATTTGGGGCATATGAAACCTTAAGAACTGAGAACAGATTTGTCATAATGACCTGAAGATTTAGTGAAAACTAGCAGAAAAAATTACACTTGATCTTAGCCAAAAGGCCAAGAAGGGATAAGAAAAATTATAATATATCTAAGGTGCACAAATTGAATATCATAGCAAAAACTCTTTCAGGAGTTCTAAATTATCCTTTAAAGTTGAGTTTAATTTACCTTGGACTAAATCATGTTACTCATTTTTTTCAATCCTATCCAACAATTCTGCAGTGTTTTTTATTGAAATTCAGCTAGTAAACTTCCTTTTTCTCTTAATATTAATTCGTTCTTTAACAAATAATAATCAGAAGATATTGCAGACATATATTTATAAAGTATTAAAATCCCAATTGAATCTCTTCATTAAGATTTTAGAACAGATTAAAATATTCTTTTACCAAATTTATGTATAGTTTTTAGAGAATACAATGTATCTTATCCAAAAGAAAACACTTACTTTTTATATATTTTCCTGATAAAAATAAATTTGTATGATCATTAAATAATATGTCAAGGTTATACCATATACTTAAAGCATAGTTTGTCATTAATAAGATTGGAAGGAACTATATTTCAATGATTTTGATGCTTTTGTGGGTGGGAATTTTTTCATTCTGATTTATCTAACAAGATTATGACTGCTTTCACCTGAATATGGTTAATAGAGAGCTTTATTAGAGAAGAGATGTAACTTTGCCATTTTATTGATGTTTACTTTGTTTGAATAATTAATATTATATTTAACCCTATGATTCTTTTGCAGAAATCTTTTTAAAAGACATATTCATTTTGATAAGATTGGTTTAATTGAAATTAAAGAATATAATCTGCACATCCTCTTACTTACTCACAGGTAAATTGGTACAATGGGTAAAGTGCTAGACCTAAAATCAGGAAGACCTGAGTTTAAATTTAGCTTGAGATTAGTTATGTGACACTGGCTAGCTACTTAACTGTGTTTGCTTTACTTTCCTCATTTGTAAAATGAGCTGGAGAAGGAAATGATAAGCCATTTGTTTGGATAATGCCAAGAAAACTTCATTAGGGTGACAGAGTCAGATGTGATTGAAGCAAATAAACAACAACAATAAAAATATGTTATACTGGAGGATACTGAAAGAGTATGACTTTATGAGGGTGCTACTGTGTACTGCTTCCATGTTTTGTAACTCAAACTCTTCTCTCAGGATCAGTTATATACCATATATGACATAGTGGTCAGATGAAGATATGACAGGTGATTCATACATCAAATAAATTCATTCCTTAATAAAGCAAAATTGAGGCAGGTAGATGGTACAGTGGACAAATCACTGAATTTTGATTCACAAAGACATTAGTTCAGATTCAGCCTCACACATTTTCTTAGCTTTGTGACTCTAAGTAAGTCACTTTACCTATCTCAGTTTTCTAACCTGTAAAAAAGAATGTATCATCTATATCTTAGGGTCACTGTTAGTATAAAATAAAACAATGTTTCTAGAGCACTATGCAAACTTTAAAGTGCTACATAAATATTGATCACTATTTTACTTATTAATATTACAATTACTACTATGATAATCACTGGTAATTTTAATTTCTATTACTACGGGTTTAGCTACACAAAGTATAGAGCTTCTTAACAAAGGCATTGTGTTCTGTTGATCTTACAAAGAAGGAAAATTAAAAATTAAACTGAATCATGTTTCTAAGATTTTCTTCAAATTCTCTTAAGGGACCAATTGTCTAGACGACAGCTTCTTAAATTTTTCCACTTTTGATCCTTATTAACATCAAGAACTTTGTATGTGACCCCCATTATATAGATATATAAAATAAGTATACACAATAAACATTTACTGATGCTAAATCACAAATAAATAATTGTGACCCATATAGGGTCACAAACTACAATTTAAGAAGCTGGGACTAGACAAAGGTCATCAACACACTAGATAGATTTTTTTTTTTTTTTTTTAGTGAGGAAATTGGGGTTAAGTGACTTGCCCAGGGTCACGCAGCTAGGAAGTGTTAAATGTCTGAGGTCAGATTTGAACTCAGGTCCTCCTGACTTCAGGGCTGGTGCTCTATCCACTGCGCTGCCTAGCTGCCCCTTTCTTCTTTCATCTTGAGCACAATAGGATTTTCAAGAGGAAATTAGCAAGAATTGTATGTAGGGAGAAGTTGTGATCTTCACTTTTGGAGAGAGTACAACATAACTGTGGAATCACAGATCAACAGGTGAAATAAGTTAATTGCTTAGAGTGGATAAAACACAATGACTTTATTAAATAGTTCCACTGTTTATGTAGCTAAAATAAGTTGTTTAGAAAAGATTTTTATAGGATGTTAAATTGAATGCTTATTTGCTTTTTTTTCTTTAAAGATAGCTATAATTATATATATATATATATATATATATATATATATAATTATATAATTATAATCACTCTTTGAGAATTTAGGTGTTTTCTATTATTGAGTTCTTCAAAAGTTTAGTTGCATTTCAGTCAAGCAGAACATATAATTCACTAGTTCCTCATGTTTTCCTTGATCCCTTAATGAATGTTTTATGAGTCCCCTGCTGTTTTGTTGATAAGTAAATAATTGTAATAATAATCTTTTGTATTTTATAGCTAGAATAGCTTAGCCCTAAAATAAAGCCTGAAAACAAATAAAACCTAAAAGAAAGCCAAAACAAAATGTTAAATCAATGTAATATATTGAAGGCTTTTATCTCTTTGATATTTTCTTTATACCTCATTTTAATTTCAAAATCAACTCACTTTTAATATTATAAAGCAATTATGTCTGACATAGAATGAGTTAGTTTCTATAAAGAGCTTTATATCTGTTCTCATTTTTTACTCACAGTAATCTTGTGTTTCTAAAACTGATGCTAGAGGTTAACTTATTTGCTTTTAAATGTCCAATACTGAATGAAAATCCAGATCTCTCCCCAGTATCATATTCTTTCCTTTAGAATGTACAGAATAGACCATTTTGTCAGGGAGTACACAAATATAGCTACATTTTTCAAATGAGAAGTTATGTGGCAAAATAAGAAATATTTAGGTGGTGACTGAAGTAAAATTAATTGACTTTGAGAGAGAGAGACAGAGACAGAGAGAGAGAGAGAGAGAGAGAGAGAGAGAGAGAGTTGATTTTAAGAGAGGGGGGGGAAGAGCATAGAATCAACTATATTATCAATGTGTAGAAATCAGTGAAAGAAATTTATCAACTGAAGGTCATCTTTCTCATATCAACTAATATCTCTGGATCATTTTCTATTTTCCCAATCTTCTCTTTTTTCTCTACTAAAGAGTATAAATGTATTTAATAATCTAAGGAAAATGCTCAAGAAGGTAAATTTGCTACAAAAGAAATTTAATATAGCATCAGAAAACTTCAAAAAGCAGATAGTAATATATTTTAGTTAGTTATGTAAGCCAAAGTTTTCCCCATTTCCAAGGACAATTGAAAGATGAATATATATAAATATATATGTACATATATATTTATACATATATAAACACACATACATATAAGTATAAATAGATATACTTTTATCTTATTCTATTTCTCTCTATTATATGTTAGATTTCTAAAATGAATCAAATTTAGGTCTTATTTTGAGACATATTTTATTAAAGGCATGAATATCATATGTCAAATAACCCCATGATTGAAAAAAAAATTTCCCAATGTAGTTGATAAGTTTATCTTCCTCTACCACATTGCCCTGCATTTTTCATGCTATGACCAAAACAGATCTGTAATACAGAATTGGGTTCTTTTGCCAGAGTACAAAGGGAAAATTGCTAAGTCAGATAGTTTTTAAACCTCCATACTTGGCCTTGATAGTACTAAGTTCTAGGCATTCTTAATTGCTGACTATAATCTTAAAGTCCTATTAACCTCAAGAAGATATTATTCTCTTCATCAAAATTACAAGTAGTAATATGAAAAAGAATTAACTTGTTTTCTAAAATTTCTAAAGTAATACATTTTTAGTTGTAGAGTGATTTACAGAGTGGTTTGCATCTAACACTGTCAGAGGTAGGGAATATATATTCTATATATATGCATATATACATGTATACATATACATGTATATATACATGCATACATCTGCATATATATATATAAAGCTTATATATATAAAGCTTCAAATGGTCTCAAGCTCATCAGCATAGAATATTTCAGTTCCCATAATGGTTAGTCATATTTGTATATAATTTCTTTATGGAAAATCCAATCACCAGGGTGAAGTACTTGGGATTCCCTTAATACTTTGCATATATTTTTGTTATTTCATCTGTTATTTCATTTTCCATTTACCTCATTACACCTCTCACACACACACATACACACACACACATATACACAGGTATATGTATGTATGTATGTATATGTTACTAGCAATTTACTTCAGGCTGTTTAACGGGATTACCTAATAAATGGTTGTCATTTGTTAAAATACCTTTTTTCCCCTTGGGTCACCTAAAATTGTAATTTTTCTGAAAGTGAATGCTAGATTCACAGCCATAAAGCATCACTGGAGGAATATTGGTTTTTAAAAAAGTAGTCTTTGCTGGCAAAAAGCTACTTTTTTTCTCTCAGTGATAATACAATACTCTTGCTCCAGTCTAAATTCCACCTCAATAAAGGGCCAAATTTATAATTTCATAGTTGTACATGTTAAAGGCCCATATTTTGAATGATTAACTCAACAAGTTGATGTTAAATCTTAGTCATATATATATATATATATATATATATATATATATATATCCAATTTGATTTTTCCTTGTCAATGAGTATGCCAATTAATTTTGGTTATAGGGCAGGCCATATAATTTTCTAGGACTGCTCAGTGATTTCAGTATAATAAATACAACAACAACAACAAAAAGATTATCTATAGAATTTTTCAAGGGATTTCCTTTTATTATTCAACATTGTTAAAGAAATCCTCAATCATCTTGACAAATTTGATGAGCAAAGGTCTCTTTTCATTATTTATATGGTATTACTTACCAGATCATTGAATAAAATTATTCCTCTGGTATAATGTCAAATTTTGAATAATTCAGCATATGGGAGATAACCTCTTTTTTAAAAAACTGCATTATTTAAACTGTTTAAATACTTTTTCCAAAGGTGTATTTTTCTATTGAAAGTTATTTGCAAAAATTCCTGTTGCTTCTAATATTTTCATTATGGAAAGGTTTAATTTGTTTTTACTCTATTGAGAAAAAATATGGGGACATGTATACATAACAGTTTGCCTTTGAAAATTGTCATAGTGGTATCCATGATCTTTTCTATTCTTTGATATTTGCCCTTTTTGGGACATCTTTAAATTGAATCCTAAGAGCCTTTGAAATTGCATTTGTTTTCAAAATAGATTTGTTTTTATGTTATGTTAAATTCATCTTAAACACTAATATTATTCTCATATAGTACATCATATACTGAGGAGGAAGAATTCAAATGTGATGGTTATTTTGCTATTGCTTACAAAAAGGATTTCTATCCTTTTGTAAGAAATGCTGGCAGTTCTGTAATATTTAATATCTATTTGTTACCTACCTATAATTTTAATTTATTTGGATTTTATACCAATATCCTTCCAGACCCATTTTCCACTCTTCTGCTTTTTAACTTTTCTATGACATGATCCTACAAAATCTGCATCCTCTAATGTAATTTCTTAACTTCATTTATATAGGATATTCTGCAGTAATAACTCTCTATAGCAATGCAATCAGGACCTTCTCTGAAATTTAGTAATTTTAGAAATTTACCAAAAGCCTTAAGAGCTTAAGTTTATTGTTCAGATCATAAGGCCAGTTATGTCAGAGTTAGGACTTGTATTTAGACCCTCCTGATCCTGAGATGAGCTCTCTATACTATGCCATGTTGCCTCTCATTACTATAGTTTAAAAATTGTATTGCATCATAAATTTAATTTTTGGTAAGCTCATTAGTATTGATGGGTTTAATTATCATGTCTTTGTAGATTATTCTCTATTTAAGCCCATTCTCCTCCTGAACTCCACTCTCAAATTACTAAACCTTTTAGACTCTTTAAAAGGCATATTCTGGAGATACTTCAAATTTAACATGTCAGAAACAGAATTCACTTTTCTTTTCCCCAAATCTTTCTCTTGCCAACTTTCCTGTTACTGATGAAACAATGACTACCTGGCTTCTACTGATAAGACCAAATATATTCCATTTCAATCCTACCCCAGGATTCTCAAGTAGGCTTAAGGGCATTGGGGGATGGTGGTGATGGTAGTTAAGGTCTTTTGTGATAAATTCATTCCTCTTTGATAGTATTCCTTCAAGTGTAGGGGGTGTCTTCTGCACTGCAGTTCCATTTAATCATTAATAGCTGAAATGACATTTATAAAGAAATATGTACTCCAAAAGGGATAAATATAAGAATACTCAATCACTTTCTCTTTTTAAAAAATTTCAAATGTTTTATTTTTTCCAATTCCATATAAAAAATTTTAACATGCTTTTTTATTTAAGAAAAGGTCTAATTATTCTCCTTCCCTCTTCTTCCATTCCCCTCTCAATGAAAAGGCAAGTAAATTTATATTGGTTATACAAGTTCAGTCATGAAAGTCATATTTTCATATTAGTTGTGTTGTATGTACAAAAATAGACTCCCCCCAAAAAATAACAAATAATGTGTGTTGTTTTAGTTTTTGTCTTGTTTTCCTTTTTCCTTTTTAGTTAGTTTGGTTTTTTTAAGTACATCTTCATTCACACTTAGACTCCAACAGTTCTTTGTCTGATGGTAGATAGAATTTTTGATCATAAATCTTTCATAATTATTCTAGATTATTGTATTGCTGAAAATAGCTATCTTTCATAATTGAGCATCATATACAATAACTACTACCATGTTTTCCTGGGTTTACTCACTTCATTTTACATCAATTCACAAAAAGCTGTCTGGGGTCTTTCTGAAAACATCCTGCTCATTATTTCTTACATTACAATAGTATTTCATCATGATCATTTACCACAACTTGTTCAGCAATCCCAGTTGATGAGCATTCTCTCACTTTCTAATTCTTTGCCACTGCCAAAACAGATATCATAAATATTTTTGTAATACAGGTCTGTTTGCTTTGTTTTTGTCTCCTTGGGATATAAAACCAGTAGTGTTATTGCTGGGTCAAAGAATATGCTCATTTTTTTAGCCCTTTAGGTATAGTTCAAACTATTCTTCAAAATGCTTGGGTCATTGTTGTCCCAATTTTCCTACATCTCTTCCAGCATTAGTCATTTAACTTTTCTGTCATATTAGCCAGTCTTAAAGGTCTGAAATGGTATCTCAAAGTTGTTTTAATTTGCATTCTCTAATGAATAGTAATTTAGAACATTTTTTTCATGATTAGCATCAGGTTTGATTTATTTGCCTGAAAACTGCCTATTTATACCTTTGATTATTTATCAATTGAGGAAAGTCATATTCTTATGAATTTATCTCAGTTCTCTCTCTCTATATATATATATGTGAGAAAATCTTTGTCAGAGAGATTTGCTATAAAAATCCCTTTTCACACCCCCATCAGTTTTCTGATTTCCTTCTAATCTTGACTGAATTGTTTCTTTGTGTGTGTGTGTGTGTGTGTGTGTGTGTGTGTTTAAGCATTTAAATTGGCATAATTGAAATTATCCATATTATGTCCTATAATGATCTTTTTAATTATAAATTCATCTTGTATCCATAGATCTGACAGGTAAACTATTCTGTGCTCTCTTATTTTGCTAATAGTATATAGTTTTTCTTTAGTTTATCATTTTCATTCTATGCTTTCTATCCCATATCAAAAGTATTTTACTTCTGATACACATCTTCCCCAGTATACCCTACTTATTATCAGCCTCTCTGTCTCCCCTTCTGTACTACTTCCCTTTAGGGAAAGATAGATTTTTATACCCAACTGAGTCTGTATATTATTCCCTTTTTACATCAACTCTATTGCATAAGATTCAAGCATTGCATATAACCTGCCATCATCTTTCCCTCCACAGGTAATTTTTTCTACTCTACCTCTCCCTTCCCTATTTCCTTGTTCATTCCTCTTTCTCATCATCCCTTATTATTATTATTTTTGTTTTATACCATTATGGTCAACTTACAACTGTGCCCTTTGTGTATACTTATAATTGCCCTAATACTTATAAAGTTCTAAGAAATTACAAATATCATCTTCTCATGTAAGAATGTAAGCAATTTAGCCTTATTGAATCTCTTAGGATATCTTTTTTCTATTTACCATTTTATTTACCTTGAGTCTTGTATTTAAAGTGAATTTTCTTTTCTGCTCTAGACTTTTCATTTTCCACAGAACAATTGTATTCCATTTTGTTATAATTATTCTCCTTCCCTCTTCTTCCATTCTCCTCTCAATGAAAAGGCAAGTAAAGTTATATTGGTTATACAAGTTGTCATGCAAGACATTTTTATGTTAGTTGTGTTGAATGTACGAAAATAGACTCCCCCCCCAAAAAAAAAACAAAAAAACAAAAAAACAAATAATGCTTAGAAATTTTGGTTGTAATTCTAACTCCTTTTTTTAAAATATAATATGCCAAGCCTTTTGATCTTTTAATGCAGAAGCTGCTCAATCTTGTGTGATTCTGACTGTGGTTCCTCAATATTTGATTGTTTGAAATATTTTCTGCTTGACCTGAAAGCTCTAGAATTTGGCTTTTATGTTCCGAGCATTTTTTTTCTTTTTTTTCTTTTTTTTGATATCTCCTGGAATCATTAGTTTCCATTTACCCAATTCTAATTTTTAAGGAATTTTTTTTCATTAGTGAGATTTTATGTCTCTTTTTCTATTTGGCCAATTCTACTTTTTAAGGATTAGTAATTAGATTTATGGTTATTTTGCCTTGAATAAAAATAATCATTCAGTAAACATAGATATAATATGTATTATGTATATATGTATACATGTGGATATATATGTGCTTGTGTATATATGTACACATACACATATATATGTGTATATATAGATATATATAGATATATATAAAAAGAAATATTTCATATCATATAAGAGTTTGATGCTGTGAATCCTGTCTCCTCTGAACTTCCCTGCAGTGTTGGCTGACTACAATTTTGAGCCTGGAATTCTGACTTCAGGTTGACCATGACTCACATGATCAGTCTGATTAGTCTGATTCATACAGAAGACACCAAGAAAATGAGAATAAGTGATACAGAATAGAAATAGAAATGTTAGGCCAAGAGAAATCTCAGAACCACTGGCTGAGAGAGAGAGTAGGGAAAAGAAATCCCCAAGAGGATAATTTCCCAGGTTACACAAAGCAGTATATTGGACCCAGGATTTGAACTTAGTTCTTCTGTTTTCCAAATTCCAGTACCATTTACACTATAACAAAGTCCTATGGTATGAAAATACTTCATTTTTACTATTTATTTATTCAATGATTTTTATTTTGCTCAACTTCAAATAGTCATAAATCAAATTTGGTTTCTCTTAAAGTTGCCTTCTTCTTTTCCTTTGTCTTCTCCTTTTTTGTTGTCTCCTGCTTCTTCTTCTTTCTTCTTTTTTTTGCAAAGAGCTGGGATAGACTCAGATTTTCCATGAGAGATAATTTTACCCTCTTGGATAGAAAAGTTATAATGACATGTGTAAAATAAAAGGTATAATGTTATTTGCCATCTGATAGCCTTCCTTTTTTTCCCCCTTGCACTAAAATCTCACCCTGAATTCTAGATCCTCACTAATTTTACTTTATAAAAAGTCAGTAAACACTTTGGAATGTTTTCATTATTTCTCAATGCTTGACAAATTGAAAAATATAATGAAAATTTAAGTAGACATCTTTTTTCACCATCTTTATTGATCTTACCATGACATTCTAAAACTTGTCCTTGCCCTACTTGAACTATGAAATCTCATATTTGTCACACATACTTAACATGAGTCTAATAGAATATGTAAAAAATTAGTTGACAACTCCTGCCTTTAATGATTTCAGATATATCACCATGTAATTAGATTAAAATAATTTTTATTAATGACCCATTCAACTCTGTTTACTGTTTCACTCAATGAAACAAGGCAATCTTTTCTCTCCTTTTATACTGAGTATCCAAAGTATTTCTCATAGCAGTTCCTCCAGATCTTCTCTTCTTTACTGAAATATCTTCATACCAGCCCTAACCATACTGGAGAAGTTCCCTTCATATTTTACTGAAAAAAATATATAGGGTGATCAGTATGAGTTTTTATCTGCATCTCAAACTCTTCATATTTCGAGAGGTAATCCTTCTCACTAAGTCCAAGAACTTTACTATTCATGTACCCTTGATACTATCTCTTTTGCCAAATTATTCCTGTAGTCATATTCTTACTGTCCTGTCTTTCTTTCTGTCTTTTTTATTTCTACTCTTTAAAAATAAATCAAAGAGTGAAGTGATCACTAAATTTTTGATGACTTGGAGGGGGAAATGGTTACCTCCTAAAGAAATCAATTCTACTTCTG
The DNA here is from genome assembly GCA_023553655.1 of Myrmecobius fasciatus. Taxonomy (NCBI): domain Eukaryota; kingdom Metazoa; phylum Chordata; class Mammalia; order Dasyuromorphia; family Myrmecobiidae; genus Myrmecobius; species Myrmecobius fasciatus. The sequence continues at coordinate 40,615 of JAJPUD010007742.1, read as the reverse complement.
AAAAGTTCTAGGCATTGCTGAGATTTTCATGACATGAAGCTTAAATTTTTAGGCTTTTGACAATTTCTCCTGACTCCTTCCAGATCTGTCCTCTGTTACAAAACAGGATAAGGTCACCCCCTTTTCCCCCTTTTCTTTGATAGACCCTCAAATATTTAAAGACATTTATATTCCACACAACTCTACCCCCATCTGGATTTCTCTTCTTCAGGGTAAATAATGTTCTTTCAACCAGTTGTCATATATCATCATTATAAGTTTTCATTCATATATTCTATATGTCATCCTCATCAGTGTCATTATTGAATTAATAGTAAATAGACACACATGGCTACATTTTGGTATCTTTTAAGGAAGTTATAAACTTAAAGCTTATATCCAGGAAATATTAATCTCATATATCATAAACATTTTGGTCCTAACTTGGCTTTGATTAGAACATTAAAATAGAAAAAGCATATATCCTAGTACATCTACTAGATTCCTGATACTTTGAAGAAAATGACAGAGGAAGGACAATATTGTTTCCTATGTTGGTTACCATGTTTGTTGTTGTTTTTTACCACTTAAACAGAGCCTAGCCAGTTTATGGAAAAGATCAATGAAGTGTACTATAGTACTTTTCCTCAATCTATAATCTTGGATTTGCATTCTAACCTTAAGTGATGACTATATAGAAGAGTTTGAGAACTGGAATTGCATCAAAAGGGTTGGAATGTATAGTTATAACAGCAAAGAAAAAAAACAGTCTTTTTTAAAAAATTCTGTACAAAATGCTTGAAAAATTAGTGCCATGATTTTGCAATTTCTTATCATCAATAAAATAAATGGCTCTGTAAGCTTGACATTTCTCTGCTCCAGAAGGTTGAGGCAGAGTAAAATGAGGTTTTGAAAATGAACTCTGGGATAATCCTATAATTATTAATATTTGCAATGATGACAATTTGGATAATGACATGGATAATTAAGCATACTTGATGGTCTCAACTAATATGCAGCAGTCAAAATATCCCACTGTCCAAAGTCTTGCTTGAATAAGTAAATGATTGTAAAATTTACTCTTTTTTTTTGAAGCAAGAAATAGCACAAAAGATAGGATAATCTTAGGAACCACTTTGATGTTTCAAGATTACTTTTGAAGTGCCTATCTCACTAACTCTCTCATAGATACTAAAGATATTGTTATTATTTTATTTATGTTACTTATTGTTTTATCAATTATGTAAATTTGGTTTCAAAATTATGTATATAATAACTTAAACATTAATTATTAACAAAGGAAAACTACTGAATTAACAGAACTTTTATTCAATTCTTTACCTCGTAGTAATAGTATAGCCTAAAGAATGTCACTTAAGGGGGAGGATTCTCAGATGATGGCAGGGAATAGGTCAGAAAATTCCAAGAACTCCAGATTTCCTCTAAAAACAAAACATAATTATGCCTCAGGGTGAATGTAGATCAGCAAAAACAAATAAGACTTGGGGCAAAAGAAGTATAAACTCCTCAAGGCTAGCTCTGCAGAAACAGTAAAGTAGAGCCTTGAGTCTAGCTTGGTTTGAGGGTAGCCTCAGTCAGAATCACAGGAACTTTCACCTTCCTGACAGTTTAGGGAGTAAAGGGTCTATGTCTTGAAATATGGAGGGAACTTCAACTGATTAGAAACATCAGTCACAGCTGTGTTTTTGAGATAAGATCCTGGGCAGGAAGGTATCAACATACCTAGTGGATAAAGAAGGAATGAGGCAGGGAGTTTCTAACTGTGGATACTTGTAGAGGATGCTATTTTTGGTTTGGAGTTCTAGGTGAGAGGGGAGAGCTGAAGTGAAACCAGAGGCACCATTCTCCACACTCAGAACTACTACTGATTATACTAATCAGTTTTCTTTTCTTTTCTTTCTTTTTTTTAAGAGAAGGTAAAGGAAAAAGAATTCAAACAGAAACTTACTTTGGGAATAAGGGAGACAGGGGTTCATCTTCAGAAGAGGATATTCAAATGAAAAAAGTCTCTTCTTCCCTAAATAGTAATGTTTAACATAAAACATTAATATCTGCCCAGAAAGAATCTATAGAACTAAAAAAAATTTAAAAATCAAAAGAGAGATTGAGGGAAAAAATAAGAACAATCAAAGGAAAACAAGAAGATTATGAAAAGAAAGTCAATCAAATGGAAAAAGAAATTCAATCTTAAAGAAGAAAATAATTCCTTGAGAATTAGAATTGGGTACGGAGAAGTCAGTGAAGTTATAAAAGACCAAGAAATATAAAAACAAAATATAAAGAATGAAAAAATAGAGCCCATTATGAAACATCTTATTAAAAAAAGCAACAAATCTGGAAAACAGATCAAAAAGAACATAAAAATAATTGGACTGTCTGAACGCTGTGACCAATAAAAGGATCTTGATATAATAGTGAAAGAAATAATCAAAGAAAATTGTCCTGAAGTGATAGGCAAAGAGAGGAAAGTAGAAATAGAAAAAATCCACCAATCACTACTTCAAAGAGATCCTACAGGGAAAACAGATAGGAACATTATTGCTAAATTTTGAAACCCTCAGATCAAAGAGAAAATTTTACAAAACAAACAAGCAAGCAAAAAAACAAATTTCAAATTTACTGGAACAGCAAATAAAATTGTACAGGATTTATCATCAGCTACAATAAAATATCTCAAGTCCTGTAATATATTATATTAAAAAATCAAAAGAACCTGAGTCAAAAATATCATATTTAGAAAAAAAAATTAATCATAATGTTGAATGAAAAAAATAAACAATTAACAAGCTCACAGATTTTCAGAATTTTGTCAACCAAACCTGAACTTAAGAGAAAATTTAATATATAAGATCCAAGATCAAAGACTAATTTCAAGACACTCAACAAGGACAAATGCTTCATACATGTTCATCTAAATGAAATATCTTGGATTAACATTAGCAATTAAATAGTTCAAAAGAAATTTTGAGAGAGAGCTGAGTATGGCATAACTCTAAAAATAAAACTGTCTTAGAGAAGTATAAAATGGAGGAGGGAATAGGAAAAGATTGGATAGAGAAGGTTGTGTAGGTTAATAGCACTGAATGAGGTTTATAGATTAATGGAGAAAGGATAAAGAAAGATGGAAAAAGTGAAGGGAAAAGATAAGGGAGGGATTCATGGATAGGGGGAAGTTAAGTAATAGCAAGGTAAGTCAAGAAGTAAAACTAATGTAGAAATGTTAGCAGGATAGGAAATAGATCTATAAATACAATAACAAGGATCAGGAGTAGAACTTATTAGAAAGAAATTAGGGTTAATAATCATTGATCTCACAGTAAAAAAGATTTAATCAAAGGAGAAATCTACATTATATTTCAGCCATATTAATACTGTTTTGGAGGCATGTCTGTATACACACCTACACACATATGTGCAATTACTGTGTGTAAGTGCGTGTGTGTGTGTAAATATATCTGTGCTTAATTTGCTTAGGGGTGGTCATGAGAAGAATGAAAGGGGAAAAAAAGAATAAATTTAAAAGTATAAAGCAGAGAACAAGAGAATAACATTTCTTCCCTCCCTCTCTCCCTTCCTCCCCCTCTTGTTCCCTCTCTCCCTTCTTCCCTTCCTTCCTTCCTTCCTTCCTGTTACAGGAAAAAATAGATGACAAAACTATACTAGTGGGAGACTTTAAATTCCCCCTCTTGGAATTAGATAAATCTAACCACAAAATAAACAAGAAAGAAACTAGGGATGTTAAGAGAATCTTAGAAAACTTAGGTATGGGTGGAGCCATGGTGGCGGAGATCAGACAGGATTCTCTGTAACCTCCTCTAACCTCCCCTCAAACCAACAAAATATGAAGCCTCTAGACTGATTCTGAAGCAAAAAAATCCACAATATCCGGAGAACAACACATTTCTAGAAGAAGATACTCTGGAAGAACCTCAAAACAGGTCTGTTTTAATGGGGCAGGGGGTGGCCTACTGAACCCAGACTGCAGCACAGGGAGACTGGGGCAGGGAGCTGGAGCAGGGAGCTGGAACAGGAGTCAGAACAGGAGTGGGAGCGTTGTGCTTTTCACACACCTGGGAGTCTTCTGCGAGCCTCTTGGAACAATTTGTCCTGATTGTGGGCAGGTGGTTTGGAGGGTCTGCCTTTTGAGGGGGATAGATTGTGAACCACTGAACCCCTGATGAGCATCGTAACTAGCTGCCATTACACAGCACCTTAAAGCAATCAATCAAACAACAGG
>JAJPUD010007742.1:1067-31378 GCA_023553655.1 Myrmecobius fasciatus | reverse complement strand
ATGATCAATTTTGATGGACATGGTTCTCTTCAACAATGATGTGATTCAAACCAGTTGTGCTGCGATGAAGATAGTCATATACATCCAGAGAGAGGCCTGTGGGAACTGAGAGTGAACCACAACACAGCATTTTAACGCTTTCTGTGAATATTTCCATGCATTCTGTTTTCCTTCTTAGGTTGTTTTTTTTTCTTCTTCTCTTTCTAGATCTGATGTTTCTTGTGCAGTAAGATAACTGTATAGATATGTATACATGTATTGTACTTGTCATATAATTTATCCTATCTAGCATGTATTAGATTACCTGTCATCTAGGGGTGGGGGGCGGGGGGAGGGAAAGGAAAAGCTTGGGAAAAAAAGTTTTTTTTGCAAAGGTCAATGTTGAAAGGTCACTCATATGTTTTGCAAATAAAAAACTTTATTAAAAAAAAAAAGAAAAAGAAAACTTAGGTATGTTAGACCTGTGGAGAAAATTGAATAGCTTGAGAAAGGAATATAATTTTTTTCTCAGCAGTATTGGCACCTACACAAAAATTGGCCATGCAGTATAGCACAAACTCTTCACAATCAAATTCAGAAAGACAGAAATATAAATGCTTACTTTTCATGCCACAATATAATATAAATTACATTTTTAAAAAGGAAAGATAAACTAAAAAGAATTGGATATTAAAAACCTAATTTTGAAGAATGAGTGGGTCCAAAAACAAATCATCAAAAAAATCAATCATTTCTTTGAAGAGAATGACAATAATGAGATAACTACCAAAACCTATGGGATGCAGCCAAAGCAGTTTTTAGGGGAAATTTTATATCTCTTTACATGACTAAAATAGAGAAAGGAGAGATCAAAGAATTGGGCATGCATGTAAAAAAGCTAGGATAAAATAAATTAAAACCCCCCAAATAATTGCCAATTAACCAAGCAATGAATGAACTTCCCAAGAAAAAAAAAATCTCCAAGGACAGATAGACTTACAAGTGAATTGTACCAAACATTTAAAAAACAATTAATTCCAATATTATGTAAACTGTTTAGGGAAATAGGCAAAGGAGTCCTGCTAAGTTCTTTCTTTGACACAAATATGGTATTAATATCTAAACCAGGAAGAGCCAAAATAGAGAAAGAGAATTACAGATCAATCTGACTAATGAATATTGTTGCAAAACTTTTAAATAAAGTGTTAGCAAAGAAATTATGACAATTTATTAGCAAAGTAATATATTATCACCAAGTGGGATTTATACCAGGAATGCAGGATTGGTTTACTATCAGGAAAACTATTGACACAATTGACCATATCAATAACAAAACTAATACAAGTCATATAATAATCAGAATAGATGCAGAAAAAGCTTTTGACACAATATAGCACTCATTCCTATTATAAACACTAGGGAGTATAGGAATAAATAGACTTTTCTTTAAAAAGATAAGCAGCATTGATCTAAAAACATGAGCAAGCAGTATTTGTACTGGGGAGATGAATTCTCAATAAGGTAGGGCAAAACAAGGGTGATCATTATCATTACAATTATTCAATATTATATGAGAAATATTGACTAGTAATAAAAAAATAAAAAGAAATTAAGGGAATTAGGCTAAGTAATGAAGATATAAAACTATCATTCTACAGATAATATGATGGTATTATTAGAGAATCCTAGAAAATCATCCCGAAATCTACTTGAAACCATTAACAGCTTTAGAAACATTGCAGGACATCAAACAAACCTATACAAATCATCAGCTCTTCTATCTATATTACTAACAAAGCCTAGCAGCAAGAGATAAAAAAAGAAATTCCATTTGAAATAAAATAAAATAAAATATTTGAGTGTCTACCTAGCAGTACAAAACCAGGAACTATATGGACACAGATAAGGAAAAAAATAAACTAAAATCAGATCTAAACAATGAGAATAATAGCAATTGTTCATGGGCAGACAAAGCTAATATAATAAAAATGATAGTTCTACCTAAATTAGTCTACTTTTTCAGTGCCATACTAAATTGCCAAAAAAAGTATTTATAGACCTAGAAAAAAAATAACAAAATAACACCTGCAACAAAAAAAAATCAAGAATATCAAAGAAACTAATGAAAAAAAAAACACACACACACAAAGACAGTGACCTAGCAGTGCCAATTCTAAAACTCCATTGTAAAGTAGCAGTCATCAAAACAATATAGGCCTGGTAAAGAAACAGGGTGGTGAATCAGTTGAATGGGTGAGGTATACATAACACAATTAACTAATGTTGATAGTAATTTAATGTTTCATAAACCCAAAAACTCCATCTTCTGGAATAAGAACTCAGTACTTCACAACAATTTCTGGAAAAACTAAAAAATAATGTCAGAAATTTAACATAGACCTACATCTCATAACTCATCCCAAAATAAGATCAAAATGAATATGTGATTTAGATGTAAAAGGTAATACCCAAGCAAATTGATACAGCAAAGATTTTTGCAGAAGGATTGGAATTTATGGCTAAAGAACTAGAGTACAATATGAAATGCAAAATGAGATAATTTGCATCAAATTTAAAAAGTTTTGCACAAACAAAACCCAAGTAGCCAATATTAGAAAGGAAGCTGGAGGCTGGGAATTTTTTTTTTTTTTTTAACAACCAGTGTTTCTGATAAAGGGCTCATTTCTAAAATATATAAAGAACTGTGTCAAATTTATAAGAAATCAAATCATTCTCCAATTGATAAATGGTCAAAGGATATGAACATACAAATTTCCAGAACAAATTAAAGCTATTGATAGCCATATGAAAGAATGTTCTAAAACACTATTGATTAGAGAAATGTAAATTAAAATAACTCTGAGGTATCACCTCATACCTCACAGATTGACTAAGATGAAAGGAAAAGATAATGATAAATATTTGAAGGGTTATGGGAAAATGTGGACATTAATGCATTGTTGGTGGATTTGTGAAATGATCCATCCACTCTGGAGAGCAATTTGGAACTATATTCAAAGGGCTATAAAATTACATGCACTTTTAGTCATCATTGCCACTCCTGAGTCTGTATCCCAAAAAATCATAAAAAGAGGAAAAAGCACCCACACATGTATAAAATGTTTGTAGCATCTTGCTTTGGAAAATGAGTAGATGTCCCTCAATTGGGGAATGGCTGAATAAGTAACGGTATGTGAAAATAATGGAATATTATTGTTCTTTAAAAAATGATGAATAGGCAGATTTTGGAAATGTCTAGAAATATTTACATGAATTGATGATGAATGAAACAAGCAGAAACAGGAAATAACTGTGCATAGAAACAAACTTTTTTGATGATCAGCTAAGACAGACTTCATTCTTCTCAGCAGTTTAGTGATGTAAGGCAATCCCAATAAACTCTGGATGGAAAACACGATCTGCAATGAGGGAGAGAACTATGGAGACTGAATATAAATCAACACTCACTATGTTCACTTTCTTTCTCTTTTTCTTCTCTTTTTTCCCCTATTTTTTTTCCATTTTTTGGATTTTCTCTCCCAACACAGTTAATAAAGAAATATGTAAAAAATGAATTTACGTATGTAACAAAAATGTTATTTTTCCATATAACTGGGGAAAATAAAAGTTAAAATAAAGAAACAAAAAAATTTTTTAAAAAGATACTGGAAGAGTTTATAACTAAACAAGAAATATGATCACTAAAAGCTAAATATATAAATTTGATTATGTGAAAAAAAATTTTTCTTAACAAAGATTAATGTATCCAAATTAGAAATGAAAAGAAACTAAGGGGAATAAAATTACAAGATTCTCTGATATAATCCTTATTTCTTGAATATATAGAAACAATCAAATTTATTAAAAAAATGAGACATTCCCCAATTGATAAAAGTTGAAGGATATGAATAAGCAGTTTTAAGTCCAGAATCAAATTTGAAATCAAATCAAGGCTACTAATAATCCATCAAAGTGCTTCAAATCAATATTTATTAGAAAAATGAAAATTAAAACAACCCTTGTCAGATTAGCTGACAGAAAAGGAAAATGGCAAATGCTGATAGGAATGTAGAAAAATAGACACTAATGGACTGTTGTTGGAACTGTCAGTCTAATTATTAGAGAAATATTTGAAATTGTTCCCAAAAGGTTACAAAACTGTGCATATTTAGGAATACTACTAGTAGATCTGTATTCCAAGATATCAAAGGATAAGTAAAATGATCTATATTAACTAAAAAAAAATTAGCTACAATTTTTGTGGTGGAAAGAAATTGGAAATTGAGAAGATGCCTTTCCTCTGAGGAACTGGCTGACCAAATCATATTATAATATTGTGATGGGGTTGTTCATCTTTTGTTTTCAAAGAGGATAAATGACATCATGGGGTAATGTCTTGATGCCTACTTTAATTGAATTTAAGTGAGGTGGAATTGCCCAAAGGCATCAGTTTCAATTTATTTTTTTTCTGAATCATCAAACTCAATGGCATCAACAAAGATAAGACCATTGACAGTGTTCAGAGATGCAAGGTGGATGACTTTGAAGTCTTCAATATTTGACCAAGTTCTAAGTGCTTCAACTTTTCTCCTTTGGCCACCTTTATGGCCTTTGAAAGCAGTAACTATAATCTGCTCATTTTGCCAGAGGAAGGCTTGACATGCTTTGGATGGACATTCTCTTAACACATAAACAATTTGATCCCTATCACTTACCCTCAGCCTGATTTAGTTCACCTCCTGAGATGGTTTTTCCAGGATTACCAGAATGCTTCAAAAATAGTGTTAGTATACATGCTTTAGATAAGGAGGAGTTGTACATTGCATGTCACAAATCTGGCCCTCTCAGAAGAGCACAGATTAATTGGCATCCAGCATCATTTTCTACCTATTATTTGTTATTAACATATCTTCTCTACAATAAAATAAGATATCAGGGCTCTGGGATTTGTATCTTATGTTGTATTTCTACCTAGCCATAGCATTTGAGAATTAACACATTGGATATGCTGCCATTATTAATTCCATTCATAATGCTTCTGTCTAAGATTGATAGATTTTGGGCACAGTATGATTTATTGTCAGATAAATGATAGATTAAGAATATCTAGCTATTCTTGGAAGTGTTGGGATAGTTCAAGCCTAGACCTTAAGATGATGAATGACTAAACTAGGATGGAATCATAGTTGTCCTTGGTTTTTCTCCTTGCCAGACCTTTCTGCTTTTTATTTTTGGAGCATTCTTTGGGATTTATAATCATATATAGGAAAGATCATGGATTCAGTTTCTGATAGAATATTCTACTTTCTAATCAAGTTTTAGATTCTGTAGTATTTACTTAAACTTTATCATATTATTAAATTTCATTTTTCATCTCAACTATATTACATTATTATTTGAATGAAGGATAAAGGCCTTTATGATTTTATTTATCCAATTTGTCACAATTAATGTTATAAATGTTTAATAAACATTTAAATAAAAATAAAATGTTAAATAATTATCATCAGTAGATAAAGCAAATTGCCTTACCTATAAACTTGTGATGCTTGTTGATAGCAAGCAATTGGAAAAATTAAATTTATACTTAGGCAAAATCTAGCTTTGTAAACTGCTTTTGACATTTGCAGTGTGACTAACAACTCACTTGACTTCTCTGGATCCCCTTTTCTTCATCTGTGAAATAATGATACTTTTATATGAGTATTGATATAAGAATCAAATAAGATCTAGAATATAAATTCTTTGTAAACTCTAAACATTATAATTCAAGTCTTCAAGAACCAAAAATGTCATCAATGGGCACCTTCCAAAAATGTAAATTGAACCTCTTCTAAACCTTATTAGATGTTCTGGTGAATTGTAATGGCTAAAAATCTATCATTTGTGCTTCAAACTTATCCTAAGCATTGCCAAATTCAACTAGATTGCTCCTTGGATAATCATGTCAGAAGACTGATACATAAAGTCATGCTTTTCTGACTTTGTAATGCCTGCTAAAAAAATTGCACTTTATAGGCATAGCCTTTAAGAACTGAAACTCCTCTTAAAAATTTAAAGAGATTTCTAAGTAAGGATCTGTTAGAGAATGAATCTTAAAGGGATATTATGAATATGAGCTATGTCTTTTATGGTGATTAATTGTGTTTTCAGTACACAAAAAGATTAGTTCATCCAGAATTACTGTATTCTTCTTATTTCATGTACTCCCTGTTTTATTGACTTTGCATATGGTTGTAGAAAATGTTTTGAATTTTATTTTTAGGAATAATTATATTTAAACATCATAGTTTCTTAAAATTAATTGGTGGTGACTACTGTAAAATATTAAGTTTGTGATATCTTAACTAATCTTCGATGGGATAAATTGTGAGATTTCTTCTAATTCCCTTACATTCTGTTCTGGTGACTCTAAAGAACCTTATTGTGTTTTAGGCAGCTCTTTCAGAAGACAAAAAAAGGGAAAAAAGAAAGAAGAAAATTAAAAAGGAAAATAAGAATTGAAGGACACATTGACTGTAAAGTAGAACATGAAACAGATTTGTGTCAAGAAAGAAAAGATTGAATTCTTTCAATGGTTATTTTGCCCTCTGGTTCTAGGGTATTTGGGCAGTTTTGCTTGATGATTTCCTGAAAAATGATGTCTAGGCTCTTTTTTTTTTTTTTTCTGGTTTTCAGGAAATCCAATAATTCTTATATTGTCTTTCCTAGGTCTATTTTTCAGGTCAGTTTTTTTTTCAATTAGATATTTTAAATTTTCTTCTATTTTTCTTTTTTTGGTTTTGTTTGACTAATTCTTGAAGTCCTATTGAATTATTCAATTCCATTTGTTCAATTATAATTTTTAGTGAATTATTTTCTTCATTTAGGTTTTTTTTTTGCTTCCTTTTGCATTTGGCCAATTGAACTTTTAAGTGAAGTGTTTTGTTCACTGCATATTTTTCCCATTTCACAGATTTTATTTTTCAATGAATTTGTTTCTTTTTCATTTCTATTTTGAGAAAATGTATGCTTTTTTCATTTCATCAATTTTATTTTTAAGAAGTTTTTTTCAGATAATTTTTGGTTTTTCTTTTCTATACCCTCTTGCAAAAATCTCATTTCCTTTTCCCATTTTTTCTTCTAATGTACTTTTAAGATACTTTTTGAATTCTTGCAAGACAGACTTGCAAAATGGGAACCAATTCATATTATACCTTTGGGCTTCATCTACAGCTGATTTGCCTTTAGGATCCTCAAGTTTTGAAGTCTGTTTTTCTTTCTCCATAAAGCTGTCTATGGTCAGAGTTCTTTTTGCTTTTTTGCTCATTTTCTAAAGGTTGATTTCTGTTCTTAAGTCAGAGGATTGATAATTGCTTCAGTTTGCCCTAGGGCCAGTGCTGCTGACTGACTTCCAGTACTAGGTAGTCACAGCCAGGTCCAATTCTTCCAGGGCTCAGTGCCTCACAATTTACCTTTTGTATTTGCCTTAAGTGTCGTACAGCAAATCTGCTGGACTACTGTCTTGTAACCAGGACAGAGTAGCCTAAGAGCCTTGCAATAGATTTCCCAGCACATGGACTTTGCAACACCTTTGTTCCCTACCCCACTCCCTACTCCAGACTTCCTGCATTATTGGCTAGGCTGGGCAGCCTCTCCCCATGTACAATTGAAACAGACCTTTTCTGAAGTTCTTCCAAAGAATGTTCTCCTGGAAATTTGTTGTGCTCCAAATATTTGTGGTTTCTGTCACTCAGAAACCAGTTCAGAGGCTTAATCAGCTTTTATTTGATGGAATGCTCAAAGGAGGTCAGATAGAGACGTGTCTACTCTCCTCCATCTTTGCTCCACCCCTGAGCATCATTTTTTAGTAAACACAAAGATATGCTTCTTACATTTGGCTTTTCATAAAACCAAAATTTCTTTTGTAAATATTCATTTACTTTATAAATATATTTATAATCTACCTCTCCCCTGTTAAATAATAAAGACAACAATGGCAAGTAAAACTAAAACACCTGGCATATATGTCTTTAATGTAGTAAAATAAATCCCATATTGATTGTGTCTAAAATTAATACCCATTTTTTAATTCTAAGTAGATAATATCAAAGGTAGAAAGTGAGTGAACTACATTATCTTCAAGCATCCTTAGTTATGATTTATCAATGTCATTGAAAAGAATTCCAAAGAATTCCAAAATCTTTATTTTCTCTAAGATGTTGTGATTACAGAAATAATTCTTGTTCTGTTAACTTTTTTGCATCTGTTTGTAGAAATTGTCCCAATTTCTTAAAAAAAATTATTTTTCAAAACTTTAAGAACACAATAAATATATTCACACATCATGATTTGCTTAATAATTGTAGGAAAATTATTTATCATATTGTTTCTAAAAAATGTAGTTTATATGCAACCTTATGTGATTTAAAATTTGTTTATACTTGAATATCCTTTGATCCTAATAATTCTCTAGGAATGCTGGAGATGCCTATAGTAGGTTCCCCAAGTAACTTTTTTGAGTTTCTACATCCATGACTTGTTATGATTCACCCAAGCTTGTGTTTTAGATACCTTTGTGGTTTAATTAAATTGCCTTCTCAGTATAATTGCTTTACTGGATGGATGTAGTTCACATGTGGATACTCATGTATATCCTATAAAATATAAATTGTAAAGAATCTGTACAAAAGGTAGTTATACCTCTTTTCGGACTAGCTCTTTTCTATCAAATGACCAAATAAATATCTTTCTGAAATTAATTCAGATTTTGGGGTCTACTCTCATAAACAATACTATTCCCCAAAATAGAAGGAAAATTGCTAAGCTAAATTCATCACAAAGTTTTAAAACAAAATTTTATATATGTATACATATAGTATACATTTATACACACATTATATGTATGTAGATATAGATATGTCTCTATAACATTTATAACCAAAATTAAACTAGAAAAAAACTTTAACATTTTCAAAATAGTTTTATATCTACTATTTTTAATTTTACATATGTTTACAATGCTTATAATTATTGTAGTAGGACATTATACATGTATATATTTATATATATAATCTATTATTAAGTAGATACTGGGTATGTGTTTAATTATTTTTACATAATGGAATACATGTTAAGAAAAGTTTGAAGGCCATTGCATAAATATGCCAATATCTTCCCAAGATTTGGCATTTAAAATAGATTGCCTTTGTCATCTTATCCCCATTATAATATTCACTGACAAATAGCCTATTCTTGAAAACTTCCATGGATGGAGAACTTACTTCTTTAAACAAATCATTTTGTTTGGGGACAGTTCAATTTTTCCCCAATATAATATAAAATATTCCCTCTTTGCACTTATCAATATTTGCTCCTGGTTCATCCATCTGGAGCCAAATAGAGCAGGTTTAATCCTCTTCCATATTATAGCTCTTCTTCTACTTGAAGTCAAACATTTTGTTCTCATTGGTCCTTCTCTACTATAGGCTAACTATATCTAATTCTTTCAAGCAATACTTAAATGTCACTGAGTCATGACCTATCATCATACCAGAATACTATTTTAAGTTTTAGAAAATCTACAGATAATCAATCTTCTTCTTAAACTGAGTTGCTTAGAAATAAACACAATATTATAGATGTAATTCAGGGATCAGAGTAGAATAAGATTCACATCCTTATTCCCATAATTTATACCTATTTTAATGCTGTTGAAGATCACTTTAACTTCATAAGATGCCATAAAATATTGTTTATTCACATTGAACTGATAATCCATGTTCATGTGTGAACACTTTTATTTAACCTTATAAAACCTCTAGATTATTTGGTGATTAATTCTTGCCCATCCATGATTCTACATCCTATTTTTGTGAAGTTGATTTTTTTGAATTTGAATATAAAACTTTTTTGTCCTATATAAGTTTTAAATTAGTAAATTTAGTTTAATAGTCTAACTTATCAAACCTTTTGTTTTCTATCTCTGTTGTTGTATTAATTATCTTTCTCATAATTTTATTATCTGTAAATTTCATTAAGTATGACACCTATTTCTTTAAACAAATCTTTGCCTCTGAATGGTTCAAAATATTTTTTATAATAATCGCTGAGGCACGACACTGACATTTGACAAATTGACTACTTTTTGAGTTCAATTTTTAGCTCATTCTAGATCTGTTTTATTGTGTTATCTATTTGGAATCTCTCTATATTCCACAAGAAGAATATGAGATATTCTTATAAAAAGTTTGTTAAAATATAGGTAAACTGTAGTTTCTAAGCTTTGGAATCAATATCAAGAAAGAAAATAATATTAATCTGTCATGATTTGCTTTTGATTAAGCCATGTTTGGTCTTCTCAATCAAACTTACTAGTTAGTTTGCAGCTGCTATTAAATAAATTCTCCTGTTTTTTTTGGTCTTTTTTAATGAGTTGTTTTTTGTATTCTGATTCTGCAATAAATCTCCCATTCCCCACAGTTTTTCAGATAGCACAGGTCAGTGTTTAACTTTCACATTCACCAAAACTTTCAGTGTCCATATCCATAGTTCATCTTGTTCAGGTGACTGATTCTCTCAAAGGTAACTGAGTCATTTTTTTCCTAACTGAATAATTATCTTGAATATCAATTCCTTATTATGTATTTTTGTCTTGTCAAGTTTGGGGAAAGGTCATTTGCTTTGACAGGTAAAACAGAAAGGAATTAAAATTAATCAATTTTGATTTCTCTTATTATCTGATTTATCCCAAAAGGAAATTCATTCTCCCCTCATTTATTTTGATCTTTCTCTTTCCTGCAATATTGATTTCTAAAGATATATTTTGTGGGGCAGCTAGGTGGCACAGTGAATAGAGCACCAGTCTTGAAGCAAGGAGGATCTGAGTTTTAATGTGTCTCATACACTTGACACTCCTTAGCTGTGTGACCCTGGGCAAGTCGCTTAACCCCAATTGCCTCAGCAACATATGTAGTAAAAAATGCTTTTTCATTATTGCTAGAGTTATAAATAATCATTGTTGAAAACAGTCTGCAATTTTGTAAATGAAATAATTAAAATGCACTATATTTTGATTGTCAAATTCCACTACCACACATATAACTCAAGGAGGTAATTAATAAGAAAAAAAGATCCCATATAGTCTAAAATATTCATATCACGATTTTTTATCATAGGAAAGAACTCTAAATAAAGTATGTGGCCATTAATGGAGGAAGTGCTAAACAAATTGTGGTATGAGAATGATATGAACTATTTACAATACTATGGCATAATAAAAACAAGAGAAATATGGAAAGACATAAGAAATGATAAAGATTTAAGGAAGCAGAACCAAGAAAATAATATTAATAATTGTTACAGTGTTTTAAATGGGAAAATAATAATTACAAAGCAACTAAAGTTGAATATTACTATATTACAAAACCAAGCATGTCTGCAAAGAAGAGATATGAAAAAGTCCCTGCTTCAGTTCCTTTTCTCCTAAGCACAAATGCTTTAAAAAAAATATGTTGATTATTAGGTTCCTATATATCCCAGTAGGCTTTTTAAACAATTGTCCTTTTTTCCCCTTCTAATTGGCTTTTTTTTAAATGTATTCAAAATGACATTCTAGAGAGTCTGACTCATTCTGTAGGATCCTGGTTATGCTCTATCAAAACCTAAAGGGAGCATTGATCACTTCCCCCAGGGGAGGAAAAAAAAACACCCCTCCCCCCAAGCAGTTTCTTATCAGTCACAGTGAGATCAAGAATACAATTTACAATTCATTTGTTCCCACTAATCTTCAATGGTGTGCCTTTTAGTGAGGACAATCTAGGTACTCTCAGCTGCTCTGCTTCTTGCAGAGTTTCTACAGATTTCCTGATATTTGAATTATCCTTCACTGTGTTACATCATGCTTCTATGCCAGGTTTTGATTTTATTTTCCAAAATCCTCCTCTATTTCTTATTCCATTTAAAGTATATGTTTTGATGACAAAATCACATGTTTCTCCTTCCACTGAAATTCACTTGATTCTTTGTACTAACCTTCTCTCCTTTCCTCTCCTACCCCATTCAAGGACTTCTTATATGAGTATGGCTTAACATACAAAAGAACCCTACCAAATATATTTTTCTCTATCCTGTTTATTATTGTTTGTTTGCCTGATGTTTCTTTTTAATAAATATTGTCTATTCAGATACATATTCCCAGGTAAGGATTTCATCAGATTAAGGTTCAGTGAGACCTATGTAAATAAATGTGTTTTCTTCAATTGAAATCTCTAGTTTCTATTTTTACTTAAGATCTGAGCATTTTTACATACCGATTTGGATCCATGCATTTTATTACCTTTTCCTTTCTTAGATTTTCCCAGTTATGAACTGCTAGGTTCTTCATTCACCTATTTAGTCATTGTAGCTACTTTTTTGCAAAATCAAGTTAGATGGCTTTACAAACATAGATTTCATCCTCTTCTATCTTCTTTTTATTTTAAAGTCTTCTTAATTATAAATTCAGGACTCCAGAAAAATACATGCTTAATATCTTTGATATTTTTATTTTGTAATGGCATGGAATACTGTCATTCCTGTATTTTCGGCTGTGGTTCAGAAATCCAAATCTCATACTTCAACATCATTTTCTTAGCTAGCTTTGCACTTTCAAATCACATCTCTCTATTCAGTGAACAGACAGCAGTAAGAAAAATATAATCTATGTACTGATGGGATTCAGTTTCTTGCCCAAAACTTTATAATTTTTGATAGTATTTTCTAGTGAAGTAGAATATTAAAGTGTCACTCCCTATTGATCCACATCAATGGTCTATGTGCTAATGTATGTATAGATATCAAAGTATTAGGCATTCTATCTTTGGAATGTGACCAAATACAATTAGACATGGTTTAATAATTCATAAGTGTTTATACTTGTATTTAGCAACCCTTTAACACATAATGAGTCCTTTAAAGCTATATGCTACTATATGGTATCATGATTTATCATTACAAATATGTCTTTGATTTGCTTTTCCGTTCTGTTAAATAAATATCCTCCATGATTGGTAAACCCTTGTAGGCTAAGATAACTGCTTAAAATTCATTTGAGTACCTTGCAAAGGTATGCAAATACCTTTGCCATGCTTTGTGACCTTGGGATTCTTGATGGTATAAGGACATTTGTGACTGCCAACAAACTTGATAGTAATTACTTGATACTGAGATAGCCCAGGAGAGAAAATATAGGACAGCCAACATAATTAGAATTTTAAGAGCGTTTATTAGACAGCCGGGGACTTAGCCCTCTAGTAGAGTCCAGCTGCAAGCCTTGATGGCTACAAGCTTTTAAGCACATTGACCACTTCCTTGCATAGTCTTGCGGTTAAACATTGATTTCCCCAATACGATGGGGAATAACAGGATTTGGGGTACACATTGTTTTTTTTTGGTTTATTTTTTTTGTTTTTTATAAAGCTTTTTATTTACAAAACATATGAGTGACCTTTCAACATTGACCTTTGCAAAAAAACTTTTTTTTTTTGCAAGCTTTTCCTTTAGTTCCCCCGCCCCCCACCCCTAGATGACAGGTAATCTAATACATGCTAGATAGGATAAATTATATGACAAATACAATACATGTATACATATCTATACAGTTATCTTACTGCACAAGAAACATCAGATCTAGAAAGAGAAGAAAAAAACAACCTAAGAAGGAAAACAAAATGCATGGAAATATTCACAGAAAGCGTTAAAATGCTGTGTTGTGGTTCACTCTCAGTTCCCACAGGCCTCTCTCTGGATGTACATGACTATCTTCATCGCAGCACAACTGGTTTGAATCACATCATTGTTGAAGAGAACCATGTCCATCAAAATTGATCATCATATAGTCTTGTTGCTGTGTATAATGTTCTCCTGGTTCTGCTGATTTCACTCAGCATCAGTTCATGCAAGTCTCCCCAATCCTCTCTGAAATCCTCCTGTTGGTCATTTCTTACAGAACAATAATGTTCTATAACATTCATATACCATAATTTATTCAGCCATTCTCCAATTGATGGGCATCTTTTCAATTTCCAGTTTCTTGCCACTACAAAAAGGGCTGCCACAAACATTTTTGCACATGTGGGTCCCTTTCCCTCCTTTAAAATCTCTTTGGGATATAGGCCCAGTAGAAACACTGCTGGGTCAAAGGGTATGCACAGTTTGGTAACTTTTTTACCATAGCTCCAAATTGCTCTCCAGAATGGTTGGATCCGTTCACAGTTCCACCAACAACGTATCAGTGTCCCAGTTTTCCCACATCCCCTCCAACAGTTATCATTATCATTTCCTGTCATTTTAGCCAATCTGACAGGTGTGTAGTAGTATCTCAGAGTTGTCTTAATTTGCATTTCTCTGATCAATAGTGACTTGGAGCACCTTTTCATGTGACCGGAAATGGTTTCAATTTCTTCGTCTGAAAATTGTCTGTTCATATCTTTTGACCATTTGTCAATTGGAGAATGGCTTGAATTCTTATATATTTGAGTCAATTCTCTATAAATTTTAGAAATGAGGCCTTTATCAGAACCTTTGGATGTAAAAATATTTTTCCAGTTTACTGCTACCCTTCTAATCTTGTCTGTATTTATATTGTTTGTACAAAAACTTTTTAACTTGATATAGTCAAACTCATCTATTTTGGGATTAATGATGACCTCTAGTTCTTCTTTGGTCACAAATTCCTTCCCCCTCCACAGGTCTGAGAGGTAAACCATCCTACATTGTTCTAATTTGTTTATAATATCATTCTTTATGCCTAGATCATGAATCCATTTTGACCTTATCTTGGTATATGGTGTTAGGTGTGGGTCAATGCCTAATTTCTTCCAGACTAGTTTCCAATTATCCCAGCAGTTTTTGTCAAATAGTGAGTTTTTATCCCAAAAACTGGGGTCTTTGGGTTTATCGAACACTAGATTACAATTGTCATTGAGTATTTTGTTCTGTGAACCTAACCTATTCCACTGATCCACTACTCTATTTCTTATCCAGTACCAAATGGTTTTGGTGACCACTGCTTTATAATATAGTTTTAGATCTGGTGCAGCTAGGCCACGCACATTTGCATTTTTTTCATTAATTTTGGGGTACACATTGTAAAATGCTGATATATTATCTGGGTCAAGGCACCTGGGTCTTTGTTGAATAGAATACTTCTTTTATGATATTTGGGCAAACACTCTATGGAGTAAACCCATTTTCTTAACTATGTGGGGTAAACACTCCTTGGACCCTGATTGAGTAAATACTATTAAGAAATTTTAAAAGTTGTAATGGAAAGCTTTGTAAAGATCAATTCTGGGGAACTACCGATATATATGTTATACAAATAAAAAGCTTTAATTAAAAAAAAAAGAAAAAGAAATTCCAAGGCTTTTTAACTCAGAAAGGGGGGCCTAGTCTTCTGTCCATTTCAATAAAACTATTTCCAAATAAATGTATTTCTGATAAGTTATGAACCCTAAATCCATTGTCAAATAATTCAGTTTATTTGCTTTGATATTAGGCTCCCTCCGTCAGGTATCATATATGCTCCCCTGAAATTCTAAAATTGGTATGTAGTATTCCATTTTTATGTCTTGAGAGGTTCTCTTTTATGTATTTAATGTGAGACCTGAACAGACAATATATTTTTCTATTTCTCTGATCAACAAATACCAGCTTCGTTACTTCTGAGGAAAGTGTCATCTTTTATAGTACTTCTTTTCTTTCTCCTCTAATTTTAACTAAATGATTTCTCATCTGAAACTTCTGTGTAGCCTCAGATACAGAAAAGCTTTGCCAAAATAAACTTCTTTATGTTACCATGCTATGATAAAATATAGCTACAGAAAAGTAATTTATTAATATGATCAGAATCATTTATGTAAAACCTCAAACTGGCATTCTTTGTAATGGAGAAAAATTAGAAGCTTTCATACTATGATAAAACATGAAGAATATTATCCTTCTGACTAATTATTTTGCATAGTATTAAAAATGTTAGCTTTGCAATAAGTTGAAGAAAAGTAATTAAAGGAATAAGTGGAAAAGAGGAGGCAAAATTATCTCTATTTGTAGATGATATGATGGTCTACTTATCCCTGGAGAAGCAATGAAAAAACTAATTGAGACAATTAATAGCTTCAGCAAAGTGGCAGATACAACATAAATCCACAAAAATCATCAGCGTTTCTGTATACTGCTAAAGAAAAGATATAATGAGTACTTTCATTTAAAGTAGTTGCAAAATGTGTTAAGCGTAAGAGCTGACTGAACAAGACATACACTGAACATAAAAATATAACTCCAAAACAAGTTTTCAGAAATAATAATTAAATATTTCAAGAGTTTCATGATGAAACTGTTTCAATAAATACTTTATTATCCAAATTAATCTATAGATGTAGTGTTGCATCAGTCATTTTGCCAAGGAGATACTTCATAGAATTAAGCATATTTATTATAAAATCATATGGAAGAATAAAAGGTCAAGTATTTCAAAAGAAATAATGGTAAATTATGAATTAAATGTCTCCTGTCATATAAAACTATAAGTAGATGATCATGAAAACTACTATTTATGGTTCAAAAAAATGAAAAACCTCTAGAAACAAATAGCTACAGGTACTTATTTAAGGGCCATTAAGTGATACAGTAGATTGAGTGCCAGATCTGGAGTCAGGAAGACCCTTTTTCAAATTTGGATAGAGACACCTACTAGCCATGTGACTCAAGTCATCTCAGAGTTTTCCTCAGTTTCCTCATCTATAAAATAAATCAATGAAGGAAATGTCAGATCATTACAGTGTATTTGCCCTAAAAATTCCAAGTGACATAACAAAGAATTGGATATAATTCCAGCATACTTGCCCTGAAAACTCCTAGTGACATTACAAAGAGTTGGACTGAATAACAATAACTGAGTTCTTTATAAATCTATGAATGAAATTATTAGGAGGAAGAGGATAAAGAAGAAAAGGGAAAACACTTTTTTTAGGTAACAATTCCTGGAAAAAAAAAAAAACAGAAAGTGGTTTAGTAATAACATAGCTATTGAATAGCAACTAAAACCTTGTACCACAAATAAATTCCAAATGAATAAGTAATCTACTTTTTTTTTTCCTGAGGCAATTGTGGTTAAGTGACTTGCCCGAGGGTCACACAGCTAGGAATTGTTAAGTGTCTGAGACCAGATTTGAACTCAGGTCTTCCTGACTTCACGACTGGTGCTCTATCCAGAATAAGTAATCTAAATATTTAAAATTTACAATAGAAAATAGTTATAAGATAATTGAAAATTATAATTTTGGGAATTATCAATAGAGGCAATATTTTAAAAAACTTTTTGCAAATAAAATCAAAGAAATCAGAAGAAGGAAAAAAATATATATATATATAAGAGAACTATAATTTCATATAACCTCTGATAAAAACCTGATACCCAAACTCTATAAGGAACTGAAATGCATCCATAAACCTAGGAGGCATTTCTTAATTGGGTAGTGATAAAAAGACATCAATAATCCACATTTCAAATAAGAAATAAAAATATATAAATACACAAAAATGTTCTAAATTGTTAACAAAGCATCAAAAAGTAAACAATTATGAAATATTGAAAAAAGAATGCAAATTTAAAAGATGGGGGAAAACTAAATTTTGAAAGATTATGAGAAATCTAGCATTCTAACTATTACTAGAGTTGTGAATTGATCTAATATTCTATAAATATTATTTGGACTGTTTAAATAAAAGATTAACTCAATCACAACTTTATTAAGTACTTACTATGTGCTAGACACTGGGCTAAATATCAGTCATACAAAAGGAAACAAAGATATTTCTTGCACTTAAATGTCTTATAATCTAATAAGAAAGACAATATGCAAATAAATATATGAAAAGTAAGCTATAAACAGGATTAAAAGGACATGATTAACAGTGAAACTGATAAAATTAAGGATTGGAAAAGCTTCTAGTGAAAGACAGGATGTAAATTGAGACGTGTAAAAGAAGCCAATGAGGTCAAATAGCAAAGCAGAGGTGAAAGAGTATTCCAGATGTGAGGGACAGTTTAAGAAAATGACTTCAGGTAAGAGATTAAGTGTCTTGTCCAGGATCACATACAAGACCATTGTTATTGAATGAAAGTTAAGAATGTGTAAGAAGACTGAAATATATAAGGGCACTATGTTATGGAGGGCTTTGGATGTGAAACAAAGAATTTTGTATTTGATCCTAGAGAAAATAGTGAGCCACTGAAAGTTATGTGGTTTGGGTAAGGTGGGGCTGATGAGACCTAAACATCTGAATCAACATTTTAGTGACAGAATAGAAGTTAGATTGGAGTTGGTGAGAAACTTGAGTCAGGGAGACCCAGGTTATTACAATAGAATAGGTATGAGATGAGGTGGGCTTACATTAAAGTGGTGACAGACACTATGTTTAACAACTATTGCAAAGATTAAATCAGTAGTCTTTTGCATCTGATGGATATGGGTGAGTGAGAGAGTGGGGAGTCCAGATTAGAGGGAATGATCTCAAAGAGGATCCAGGGAAGGATAAACTAAACTGTGTGTGTGTGTGTGTATACATATATATGTATGTATGTATGTATATATGTGTATGTGTATATATACATATATATATTCCTTGAAAAGGTCAATAACATAAAGACTCTTTTTATATATTACAAAATATTCATAGTGACCTTATTTATAATTTCAAAACTCTTAACAAACTTGTGCCCAGTGATTGGAAAATGGTTGAACAAATTGTGATATATGAACGTCATGGAATGTTACGCCATAAATGAAAAATTCAGGGAGAAAAAAAAGAGACTTACATGAAGTGTTTTGCAATTAGGAGAACAATATGAATATTGAGTATAGTAATATAAACAAAAACAACGCTAAAATAATCAAAGCTAACATCAGATAAAATGGACAACATTGGGTGCAAATTATAAATTCATAAAATGTCACTGCTAATTAGAAATGGATATATATTATTTATTGCATAAGTTAAGCTAAATGTCCTGACAACTATTCCGTAAGTGTGAAGAAATTGGAGGCAAAGATTCTGAAGTGACTAAAACTCTTGGAATTTACTAATAGCAGAGGAAATCAGACTTCCAATCATCAAGCATTTATTGAAGCCCTACTGCCGCAATTGGTGCTAAGATTTTGAAGGGGAAAAAAAAAAAAAACAGTAAATAGCCCATGCTTCCAGGGAGCTTTAATTCTGTCAAATTTATTTTTCAATTGCACAAAAAACTCTAAAACCTTGCTAATTTATTTTATGAAGCCACTACAGATTAGAAACAGTGCTTTGATGAACTGAAGTGATGACAGAGGAAGGGTGAGATGTTAGTGGTAGAGACAAGTTAAGGCACAGTCCAGCAATGAGAAAGATAAACTATAAATACTATTATTTAATACTATCTCCAAAAAAAAGTGTGACAGCTTTTGCATGGGAGCAAGTAGCCCTATGTACCTTAGCAAGTCTTGGAAGAAACTCTATATTACAGAATAATAAAATAAGTGATATTTAACCTAAAAATAATAACTTACTTTTATGTAAAACCTTATGTTTTAAAAATATTTTACATATATCATCACAACTGAACTTCATAGTTGCATGGTGGGAGAACAAATTTTCTTATCTATTAATCACAAAGGTTCACATTGAGGTTTAAGATAAAATAAGTGACACTGGAAGGTTATGGAACTAGTAGAAAGAAGAACAACTAGCCTTGAAATGGAAATCTTTCTTATTGAAAATACAATAGAGAATGAAAGGGGTGAGAATAGGGGAAAGGACTTTTAGTGACCACTATTTATCAAGTACATTTTTAAGTATGAAGGGGAAAATTTTTATAAAACTAGACAGTTTTCTCTCAAGGAACTTCCATTGAAAGAGGACATAACACATAGAAGAGAGTGGTAGCCCCAGGTAGGTATTTTAGTCAGAGAGCTACAGGAGTGGTAATTGAAACCAAATGAGCATGCAAAGGATAGTAGCATAATGGGTAGAAAGAAGACTATCAGGGTAGACAGATAGGGCTGGGTTGCCTAGGTATAATTGGACAAATGGGTTTATACTCATTGATCAGGATAACTCAAAAGTATTCCCGATAATAGTGAATCACCAAGTCAAGCATAAATTATGTTTTATATTCTTTTTCAAGAGACAAGTATGTAATCTGTTTTTAAAATATTTTGATCCGAACAGTTAAGCAGGATTTTTTTTTTTAAATGGCACTTACTCTTTTACATTCTAAGCAATCTGGAAAATATGTCCATCCAATGGAGGAAAGAATATTGGCTCCAGAGGTAGAATATCTAGGTTGAAATCTTTTCTGTATCATTCACATTTTGTAGAATAATTTATTTTGACCTCTTTGAACTTTGGCTACTAATCCATTAAAGGAGAGTACTGAAGAAGGCTTCTAAGGTTTATTCCAGTTTTACACCTATGAAATGTATGATCCAGTGACCCCTTTCTCAAAATTTCTGAATATCTAAGTATTAATTATATTATCTTTATTGGATTTATTTTTAATCTCAGTACAGGCAAAGACCAAGTTGACAATAGCAGTAAGTAAGGAAAAGAAAGATGAGAATAGCTACAAGTCTTTACAGAAGAGAGTCATAGCTTTCACATTGGAAAGTGAAGCTTTGCTCTAAGATGCTGACATTCAAGGTGTTGAGCTTTCTCCCTTACATGACCAGTGCTCTCATAATGTTGGTTTAATTTTAATCAAATCACTAGATTTCAGCTAATGATTTCCATTGTTATTAAATCATAGATCCTAACAGTAATACTGAGTATCAATCAGTCTTTTGAATAGTAATTACTGGGAAAGTCATTTATTTTGGACCATTTTAATATTCAACCTAAGAATGTTATTTATGGCCAGTAAAACTATTCCTATAATAGTATAGTAAAGTAAAATGTGATCAAGGAAAAACAATTTTGCTTATGGATTGAACCAAGTCTTATCTGCATAGAGTATTATAAAAGTTATATAACTATATCTGCCTTTTTATAAGAAGAAGAAAAAAAACTGCCAATAATTCACCTGGTAACCATGGGAATCCTCAGACAGCAGATGTGAATCATTTGAATGTATTCCATCCCAGAAACTGTTACAAAAATCAGGATGCTAAGTAATATTCAATACATTAATATTTGTCTTCTTTTTTGAATGGAAAAGCAAAGGGGATTTTTAAAAATCTGATGCCCTGTTAATTATTAAATATCCTTAAATATTATTGTCATTGTAATAATATTGAAAATATATTTAATGTTAGGGTCATCCTCCCCTAAATATAAAAGTCTTCATTTGCCATTACATGAAAATAATTTCAAAATAGGAACTATTCAATAAAAATGTCATGTCACATTATAACTCCTGTTTGTTTATTCTGGGGGTAGGGGTAAACAACAACAACAAAAACAAACTTTGCTCTATTTTAATTAATATAGCAACCCTAGTCTCTATTCATGAGTTTAGTCAGATGATGGAAGAAATAGTGGTCTGAGGTATCCATGGATACCAGGGCATCAAGGGAGTCCAAGCTGTGTACCTTTAGAATTGAAAGTCAACAAATCTTATCTGAACCATCATTACTGAAGTGTTTGCTTAGATGTATTCAATGTTAACTTAGCATATTTCACTTAAAATTGAGGCATTATAGTTCAAAAGCTAATTTAAATGATGGAAAAACTCACAAGGGGTTAATGCTGCCTCACTATTGTAAATGTCATTTTATAAACCAAAAAGAATAAAATTAAATATATGTATAGGCATACATAATAGGCATTTTTGAAAGGGCTGCATTGGCATTTTATCTTTTAGAAGTAGATGAAATAAAAAAGCAAGACAAAATATCCAAAATGTAGAAGTCACTTTGCTAGGGAGTGGAGAAGAAGAGAAATCAGACAACTTCTTCTACCTAATATTTTTTCCTGAAAATAAATTAAATATAATATCTTCACTTGTTGCATAAAAAGATAAAACATACCATGTAGCACCGAAAGGGGGCACTAATCTTTAGAAATTGATCATGCTTACTTGCTTTACTGCCTTAATAACAAAATCAATAATGTCACTCCAGTGAGGCTGTGAACAAAAACTCAAAATTCTTCAATTGCAAAGAAAGCAGCATTATGAAGATATGCCTCAGGAATTTTTCATATTTATTTTTCTTTACTTCTTTGGAATATTTTTTCCTTTCATTATTTTTTTAAACTGAAAAGAAACATTCAAACAACTATGTAGAATGCTGCACAGTTCCAAGCATGTTGTGAGTTTTCTTTTCAGAGGAATTTCTCACACGGGTCTTGCAAGCTACAAATATCGCTCAGTATTTTGGCAGTATGATCCACTTATGCTCAACTGTTGCTAACAGGAACAAGTCAAAGCCTTGCATTATTTTGTGAAATTTTGTGAGAAAAAAAATTCTCTTGAATTTATGTGAACAAATCTGAAAAAAAAAAGGTCAGATCAAAGGATGGGGGGAAATCATTCTTTGCTCAAACATCAAGATATCACACAAATGATTGTGAGCTAATAAGTCATCCATTCAAATTTCAGTTTTATTCTGGTGCCAAGTTATTTGCTGTTTTGTAGTTTCCAATTTAAAATAACTATGTGCCCTTTTTTGTATCAATATTTCATGTCCAGTCTTGATCAATTAAACACCATAGGAGATGATAAATATCTAGAATTTGTGTTCTTGTCTTCCACAACTCAGATACAAAGCTGCTTATGAATCATTGTCCAAATTGTGATTGAAAGAAAATTGGAATAAAAATCAGAAAAACTGGATTCAAATTTTACATGTTTAATGTTAAACAAATCATGTAATTTCTCTGGGCTTCAGGGTGTCAAAAAGTGAGAGGGTTTGACTAGATGAAGACTGAATGCTTTTATTCCTTAATCTATAATCTTTTTTCAAAAAAAGCTTTTAGTTAGGAAGAAAAAAGAGGTCAGGATAATTTGAACAACTCTTTATGCTTCAATTCATTTCAAGAAATATTTATTAAGCATATGCTATGTGCCAAGCACTGTGATAGGAGCTTTGTACATAGTACATATGTGTTAATTGACTAATAAGATAAATTGGAAACAAGTGAGAATCCAGATTTCATCAACTCGAAAATAGCTAAAATTGGACAAAAAGTGTGATAATCCAAAGTCCCACATAAAGAAAGGCAAAATATGAAGAGCAGAAATACGAATATCATTAAAATATTTAGGAAGGAAATACAAAATAGAAGAAAATAAGCCTATATATTTCCATATAAAAAGGTAAAGACATAAATATAATTTTTTTCTAGACCTGTGATTTACCTGTTGGAATTCCTCAGTAAGGAAGCTCACTCTATCAATAAAGATCAACAACTCTTATGTAATTTAACCTTGCCTGAAGCATAGATCAGTTTGACAACTTGTCCAAGATTACTGAACTATTTTGGCTCAGAGGAAAGAATTGACTCCAGATCTTTGTAACTCCATATCCAGATCTCTATCTACTGTACCTCACTGCCTTTCATTTTATATATATGTGTATATATATATATGTATATATATATATATACATATATATATATACACACATATATATGGAAACTTTATGACCTTCCAAAATTGGACTAAAGTAGTTTACTTTATAAGTTTTAAAATAAAGATGTAAAATCATACCTTCTGATTATGGGTAATGTTAATTAAGCTAGCAAATTGGCGAGTAATAATAACAATAAGTTGAAATGATTGGATTCACAATGTTCACAACTGGATTCAGCAACTTCATGAAATGCCTCAGCAGTTTCACATAATCTAGGTGATAATTTCTTTTTTGCCATATTTGATTGTGGTGCTATTTTAATTAAATTTCTTCAAAAACATTAGTTGATGAGAGAATTGTGGGCTATCATTTTATTGTAAAATAAACTACATTTCTTTATAAAAGTATAAGCTTTATACCATTTGACGCAGCAGTGTTTCTACTGGGTCTATATCTCAAAGAGATTTTAAAGGAGGGAAAGGGACCCACATGTGCAAAAATGTTTGTGGCAGCCCTTTTTGTAGTGGCAAGAAACTGGAAATTGAAAGAATGCCTATCAATTGGAGAATGGCTGAATAAATTATGGTATATGAATGTTATGGAATATTATTGCTCTGTAAGAAATGACCAGCAGGACGATTTCAGAGAGGATTGGAGAGACTTGCATGAACTGATGCTGAGTGAAATCAGCAGAACCAGGAGATCATTATACACAGCAACAAGACTATATGATGATCAATTCTGATGGATATGGTTTTCTTCAACAGTGATGTGATTCAAACCAGTTCGTATTGTTCAACGATGAAGATAGTCATACACATCCAGAGAGAGGCCTGTGGGAACTGAGTGCGGACCACAACACAGCATTTTAACGCTTTCTGTGAATATTTCCATGCATTTTGTTTTCCTTCTTAGGTTGTTTTTTTTCTTCTTCTCTTTCTAGATCTGATGTTTCTTGTGCAGTAAGATAACTGTATAGATATGTATACATATATTGGATTTGTCATATAATTTATCATATTTAGCATGTATTAGATTACCTGTCATCTAGGGGTGGGGGGTGAGGGGATGGAGGGGAAAAGCTTGGAAAAAAAGTTTTTTGCAAAGGTCAATGTCAAAAAATCACTCATGTTTTGTAAATAAAAAGCTTTTAATTAAAAAAAAAAAGAGGCCTCTCTGAAATCATCCTGCTGGTCGTTTCTTACAGAATAATAATATCCCATGACCTTCATATACCATAATTTATTCAGCCATTCCCAAATTGATGGGAATCCATTCAGTTTCCAGTTTCTAGACACTACAAAAAGGGCTGCGACAAACATTCTTGCACATGTGGGACCCTTTCCTTCCTTTAAGATCTCTTTGGGAAATAGGCCCAATAGAAACACTGCTGGGTCAAAGGATATGCAGAGTTTTATAACTTTTTGAGTGTAGTTCCAAATTGCTCTCCAGAATGGTTGGATTCATTCACAGTTTGGAGGAACATTTTCTTTCTTTTTTTTTTTTTTTTTTTTTTTTTTTTTTGCTGAGGCAATTGGGGTTAAGTGACTTGCCCAGGGTCACACAGCTAGGAAGTGTCTGAGATCACATTTGAACTCAGGTCCTCCTGACTTCAGGGCTGGTGCTCTAACCACTGTGCCACCTAGCTGCCCCAGGAGGAACATTTTCAATTAAAAAGAAAAGCACTCTTTTCCTAAAATTTATATGTTCAAAAGGGAAGTACCAGTCTCAAATTTTACTCACTACTATGGTTGATTTCTGCCAAATATCAGTTTACAAGAGACTATGAAAAATAATGAATATTAAATGAATGTACATTTGCCTAGCAGAAAAGAAATAGAAATCTGAGAAGTCATATAGATTAGAATATACCAGAAATTATAGAGTTAAATTAGTTCTCCAGTGGGAGTGAGAAATTTTAAATAAAACCAAGAAGGAGCTGCCCAATCTGATTTAAAAATTAACCAAAGTCTCTAGGAAGGCAAAATGGAAAGCAGGCATATGTTAAAGAACAAGCTTAACATTTACTTCTTTTTTATTTCATTGTAGTTATTTATTTTTAATATACATTGCCTTATAAATCATGTTGCGGCAGAGAAATCAGAGCAAAAGGGAAAAATCCATGAGAGAGATAAAAATAAACAGAAAAAAAAAAACAAGTGAAAGTAACATGTGTTGATTTATATTTAGTCTCCTTAGTTCTTTTTATGGATGCACATGGCATTTTCTGTCCCAAGTCTATTGGGAAGATGGCAGAAAGCAGGCACAGCTCTCTGTGACCTTCTCTCAAAACAATAGCAGATGAAGCCTCTAAACTGGTTTTGTAGTCAAAGAATCCACAAATATGTGGAGTACAACACATTCCCAGAAGAAGTTACCTTAGAAGAACTTCAGAACAGGTCTGTTTCAAACTGGCAGGGAAACACTCTGCCAAGCCCAGACTTCAGCACAGGGAGACAGGGCAAGGAGCTGGGGCAGGGAGTCAGAATATTGCAACTTCCATAGACTTGGGAATCTTCTGTGTACATCTTAGGCTACTCTGTTCTGTTTGTAAGCAGGTGGTTTGGCACATTTGCTGCAAAAGGCAAATTGTAAACCACTGAGCCCTGGAAGAACACTGAACCTAGCCACCATTCCTCAGCCCTGAAAATCAATCAGCAGAACTGTCCCAGGGCAAATTAAAGCAGCAGTCGATTCTTTGCATTGAACAGTCCTCAAGCCTTTAAAAAAAATAAAACAAAAAGAACTCTCACCATAGACAGCTTTTATGAAGAGAGAGAATAGACTTCAAATCCTGAGGTTCCTAAAGGCAAAGAAACTCCAGATGAAGCCCCAAAGGGAGACATGAGCTGGTCCCCATTTCACAAGACTTTCTTGGAATAATGCATAAAGGAACGTAAAAGAGAGTTAGAAGAAAAATGGTGAAATTAAATGAGGTCATTGCAAGAAGGAATGGAAAAAAGCATATAATGTCCTACAAAAGAGACATGAAAAAGACACCAATTCACTGAAAAACAAAATTAGTGAAATGGAAAAAGAATGCAATGAACAAAAAAATTCAATTGGCCAATTACAAAAGGAGCTTAAAAAGGTAACTGAAGAAAATAATACACTAAAAATTGAAACTGAATAAATGAAAGTGAATGAATCAATAAGACTTCAAGAATCAATCAAACAAAAACCAAAAAAAATGAATAAATAGAAGAAAATATGAAATATCTCCTAGGAAAAACAACTGAAATAGATCTAGGAGAGGCAATCTAAGGATTATTGGACTTCCTGAAAGTCATATTGAAAAAAAGAAACCTAGACATTATTGTACAAGAAATCATAAAAGAAAACTGCCTTGATATTTTAAAATCAGAAGGTAAAATAGCCATTCGAAGAATTCACCAATCATCTCCTGAGACCCCAAAATTAAATCTCCAAGGAATATTGTGGCTAAATTTCAGAACTATCACACCAAGGAAAAGATATTGCAAGCAGCCAAAAAGAAGCAATTTAAATAGCTAGAAGCCACAATTAGGATTACCAAGGACCTAGCAGATTCCACATCAAAAGATTAAAGGGCTTGGAATTTGATATTCTGAAAGGCAAAGGAACTTGGATTACAGCCAAGAATAAGCTATCCAGTTAAAATGAGCATTATCTTTCAGGGAAGAATATAGACATTCAATGATATAGATGAATTCCACCTATTTCTAACGAAAAGACCAGAATTGAACAAAAAAAATTGATTTCCAAACACAGAAATCAAGAGAAGCATAAAAAGATAAAAAAGGAAAGAACTATTGAGAAGTATATTTCTGTTATTGGTATACTTAGAGAACATGGATATAGTTTCATTTTCTTAGGATAATATGAAAAAGAAACTAGAGGTGGAAAGAGGACTGTATTGGAGAAAGAGGGAAAAGGAGGTAAAATAAGGGAAATTACATCTCACAAAGAGGCAAAGAAAACCTATTATAATTGAGGGAAAGAGTGGAGGGGAATGAGCATTATGTGAATTTTACTCTCATCAGATTTGACTCTAAGAGAGAATATCAGATATTTGGTTTCACAGAGAAACTTGTCTCACCTTACAGGGAAGTGGGAGGGAAAGAGGGAAAAGAAAGGGAAAGACTAGTAGAGGGAAAACAGAAGAATTGGGGAAAGGTATAAAAAAAGAGGAAGAGAGGCTCTAAAGGGAGAGGACAGTATTACGGAGGTAATCACCAAAAGCTAAATACTGGGAAGGAGAAAAGGGGGAAAGAAAAGACAAAAGCATAACTTTAGATAAATAAGATGGCAGGAAATAAAGAATTAGTTATTTTAACTGTGAATGTGAATGGGATGGACTCTCCCATAAAATGGAAGCAGATAACAGACTGGATTAATAGTCAGAATCCTACAACATGTTGTTTACAAGAAACACATACAGAGTGCAGGTAAAGAGCTAGAGCAGAATCTATTATGCTTCAGATGAAGTAAAAAAAAAAGCAGGGGTAGCAAATAAAAGCAAATACAGATCTAATGAAAAGAGATAAGGAAGGAAACTATATCTTGCTAAAGGGAAGCATAGATAATGAAGCAATATCAATACAAATATATATGCACCAAGTGGTATAGCATTCAAATTCCTAGAGAAGCTAAGAAAGATGGAAGGAGAAATAGACAGCAAAACTATACCAGTAGTGGATCTCAATCTTGCTCTCTCAGAACTAGATAAATTGAACCAAAAAATAAATAAGAGAGAAGTTAAGGAGGTCAACAAAATGTTAGAAAAGTTAGATATGATAGATCTTTGGAGAAAATTGAATGGAGACAGAAAGGAGTTTGCTTTTTTCTCATTGGTTCATGATATTTATACAAAAATTTACCATGTGTTAGGGCATACAACTCTCAAAATGAAATGCAGAAAGGCATAAATAGTCAATGAATTTTTTTTCAGATAATGATGCAATAAAAATCACATGCAATATAAGGCCTATGAGAACCTATGAGTACAGAAATGTTTGTGGCAGCCCTTTTTGTAGTGGCAAGAAACTGGAAACTGAGTGGATGCCCATCAGTTGGAGAATGGCTGAATAAGTTATGGTATATGTATGTTATGGGATATTATTGTTATGTAGGAAATGATCAGGAGGATGATTTTAAAAAGGCCTGGAGAGGCTTGCATGAACTGATGCTAAGTGAAATGAGCAGGGTTTCTCTTGGCAGGTAGAACCTCAAGTAGTTCATTTTGCCTATCTCTTGCTGATGGGCTTTGTCAGTAATATTAATGGAAATGGTGATGATTTGTGTGGGATTTTTATATCCTGCAATTTTACTAAATCTGTGAATTATTTCCATTAAGTTTTTGGAGGATTCTCTATGTAAATCATCAATATCATTTGCAAGTAATGATAGTTTTACTTCCTCATTGCCTATTTTAATTCCTTTAATTTCTCTTTTCTTCTTAGCACCTATTGAGATTATCATATGATTTCTGTTGCTTTTGTTATTGATATTATTGATTATGGTAATAGTTTTCCTGATATTGAACCAGCACTGAATCCCTGGCACAAAACCCACTTGATCATAATATATCATGTTGGTTTCATCTTTTTGCTAATATTTTATTCAATTTTTTTTGCATCAATATTAATTGGGAAATTTGTCTGTAATTTTCATTTTTTATGGCTCTTCCTGAAATATCAGTGCTATACTTCTGTGATAGAACAAATTTGGCAAAACTTTTTCTTTACCTATTTTTCCAAATAGTTTATATAGTATCGGAATTAATTGTTCTTTAAATGTTTGGTAGAATACATTTGTGAATACTTTGGCCCTGGAGATTTTTTCTTAAGGAGTTCATTAATGGTTTGCTCAATTTCTTTTTCACAAATGAGATTATTTAAGTGAAGTATTTACTCTTCTATTAATCTGGGCAATTTACATTTTTGTAAATATTCACCCATTTCAGTTAGATTGTCAGACTTACTGCATTATAGTTGGGCAAAATATCTCCTAATTATTACTTTAATTTCTTTTTCATTAGTGGTAAGTTTACCTTTTCATTTTTGATGATTTTTTTCTTCTTTCCTTTTGGTGATCAAATTAATGAAAGGAATATATATTTTGTTGTTTTTTTTCCATAAAAACCAATGCTTAGTTTTATTTATTAGTTCAATAGTTTTCTTAGTTTATATTTTATTAATCTCTCTTGTGAGTTTCAAAATTTCTAATTTGGCATTTAATTGAGGATTTTTTTTTATTAAAACTTTTTATTTGTATAACATATGTATGAGTAGTTCCCCAGCATTGATCTTTTTTTTTATTAAAGCTTTTTATTTGTATAACACATGTATGGGTAGTTGCCCAGCATTGATCTTTACAAAGCTTTCCATTACAAATTTTACCCCCAATCCCCTCCCCTCCACTAAATGGCAGGAAGTCCATGACATGTTAATAATGTTGAATTACTTGACAAGTTATGCAAGAAAAATCCTATCTACAAGAAAAAAAAGAAAATCAGAGAAAGGCAACACAATGCAAGCAAATATCAATAGAGATCATGAATATGTTATG
The DNA here is from genome assembly GCA_023553655.1 of Myrmecobius fasciatus. Lineage (NCBI taxonomy): Eukaryota > Metazoa > Chordata > Mammalia > Dasyuromorphia > Myrmecobiidae > Myrmecobius > Myrmecobius fasciatus. The sequence goes on along the minus strand of JAJPUD010007742.1, from coordinate 1,283 downwards.
TTGTAGTCCATATTTCATATCCCTCTCTCTGGGTGTATATGGCTTTCTTCAGTGAACAATTGTAAATGGATTGAGACAATTCTTTGTTGCAGAGAGCCATGTCCATCAGAATTGATCATCATGTAATACTGTTGTTGCTGTGTATGATGATCTCCTGGTTCTGCTCGTCTCACTCAGCATCAGTTCATGCAAGTCTCTCCAGGCCTCTCTGAAATT
>JAJPUD010007741.1:85140-101850 GCA_023553655.1 Myrmecobius fasciatus | reverse complement strand
AGATTGGCTAAAATGACAGGAAAAGTTAATGATGAATGTTGGAGGGGTTGTGGGAGGGCTGGGACACTGATGCATTGTTGGTGGAGCTGTGAACGGATACAGCCATTCTGGAGAACAATTTGGAGCTATGCTCAAAAAGTTATCAAACTGTGCATACCCTTTGACCCAGCAGCATTTCTATTGGGCTTATATCCCAAAGAAATCATAAAGAAAGGAAAAGGCCCCACATGTGCAAGAATGTTTGTGGCAGCCCTTTTTGTAGTGGCTAGAAACTGGAAATTGAATAGATGCCCTCAAATTGGAGAATGGCTGAATAAATTATGGTATATGAACATTATGGAATATTATTGCTCTGTAAGAAATGACCAGCAAGATGATTTCAGAGAGGCCTGGAGAGACTTACATGAACTGATGCTGAGTGAAATGAGCAGAACCAGGAGATCATTATACACGGCAACAACAGTACTATATGACAATTAATTCTGATGGACATGGCTCTCTTCAACAATGATATGTTTCAAACCACCTCCAATTGTTCACTGAAGAAAGCCATATACACCCAGAGAGAGGGATGCGAAATGTGGACCACAACATAACATTCTCATACTCCTTGATTGATGTTTGCTTACATTGTGTTTCCTTTATCTGATATATTGTTTGTGTAGATACGATTTTTCTTGCACAACAATGATAAGTTTGGAAATATGTATACATATATTCGATTTGCCAATATTTTAACATAATTAACATGTAGTGGATATCCTGCCATCTAGGGAAGGGGTGGGGAAGTTGGGGGGAAAAATTTGTAACGGAAAGCTATGTAAGGGTTATTGTTGAAGAATTACCCACACATATGTTATGCAAATAAAATAAAATTTAAAAAAAAAAAAGAAAAAAAAGAAAAATGGCACAACTTTAATCAATGATCCCATCATTTTTCATGAGACAAATATTTAATGAGCATCTGATATGTACAAAAGGCACTTATATGTCAAAGTAATGCTCATCCTAGAATTCTTTAATAAATAATTTTAATTTTAAAAAAAATTTTAATTCAGCATTGATTTCTCAAGTGTCTTATAGATATGTAAGATACTTTCCTAGGTATTGGGCTATAAAAATGAGAAACCACAGTTTCTGACTTCAAGAAGCTTAAAATCTTGTGGAGGAATGGGGCAATGTACAATATGTAACTCTCCTAAATACAGGAAAGATTAAGAAGGTGTCTTAAAAGAGAAATTGCTTTGAACTAAGAGACTGAAGTGGGAGAAGTTTCAGAGAGGAAGTGGCATCTGAGCTGAACTTTCGAAGAGGTGATAAATATTAATAAGAAATGCAGGAGAAATCCATTTCAGTAATGTATGATATGAAGATATTTAATCTGTAAGGAAAAGAATGAGAATGAAGAGTAGAAAGTAGTCCTGAATCTTTCTAGTTTAGCATCTAAAAAGGGAAATATGAAATAAATTAGGCAAGTCTGATTGTGGAGGGTCTGAATGAGAGGCTAGATAGTTTTTGTTTGTTGGTTGGTTGATTTTTAATTCAGTAAGCAATGGAAAGCCATTGAAAGTTTTTAATTAATACAATGATGTTAACAGATGCATTTTGGCGTTGGTTTGATGGATATATTAGAGAGAGGAGAGTCTAGAGACAGAATGGACAGTTAGAAGGCTGAAGAAGTGATGAAAACCTCAAATAAGGACACCTAGAAGAAAGGACTTCAGGACTTCTTTCACAGACAGAATTGACAGATTCAACAACTTATTGAACACAGGTAGTGTGGGAAATAATCAAGAAATAAGCTTGGTGTGACTTCTAGGCTTGGATGACTAAGACATTATTGGTGCCATAAACAGAAATGAAAATTTAAGAGGAGGGGAAGATTTTGAAGGGAATATAATGAAGAATTATTAGTAGGACAGAAAACAGAAGTCCAGTAGGTCAATGACCATGAAAACAACTACTATATTGTATAATTATTAGATATGAGCCAAACATTATACTCTGTGCTTGAGTGTATTTAGTAAATACCCATCTAAGATATATAGGGGAATATTAGGAAGGTTATGAGAACTAATAGAACATGAAAATAAAAAAGGTTCCTCAGTATGACTTATATAACTTCCCTGCTCCTAAACCTGGAGAAATGATTAAGGTACTTTCTAATTTAAACATTTTTATAATTATCTGATCTTTTATAACATTAATGTATACTTATTTTAAATTAAACAGGATAGATTTGGAGTTGCAATGGCACAAAAGGATTCCAGTGACTCATATTTAGTGATAATTTGCCACATTTAGGCATTTCTTTTTATATACAAAGATACTTCCAATACTATGAATACTTTATTTTTTTTTAAATTTTTTAAAATTAATACTTTTTATTTGCAAAACATATGTATGGGTGATTCCTAAACATTAACCCTTACAAAGCTTTCTGTTACATTTTCCCCCCCTACTCCCCACCCCTCCCCTAGATGGCAGGATATCCACTACATGATAATTATGTTAGAATACTTAAGAAATCGAATATATGTATAGTTATTACATCATTTTTTGTGCAGGAGAAATCATATCTACAAGAAAGAATAATCCGATAAAGGAAATACAATGCAAGCAAACCTCAATAGAGAACATGAAAATGTTATGTTGTGGTCCACATTTCACATCCCTCTCTCTGGGTGTATATGGCTCTCTTCACTGAACAATTGGAACTGGTTTGAAGCATTTCATTGTTGAAGAGAGTGATGTCCATTAGAACTGATCCTCATATAGTGTTGTTGTTGCCGTGAATAATGATCTCCTGGGTCTGCTCACTTCACTCAGCATCAGTTCATGCAAGTCTCTCCAGGCCTCTCTGAAATCGTCCCGCTGGTCGTTTCTTACAGAACAATAATATTCCATAACATTCATATACCATAATTTATTCAGCCACTCTCCAAATGATGGGCATCCCTTCAGTTTCCAGTTTCTAGCCACTACAAAAAGGGCTGCCACAAACATTCTTGCACATGTGGGGTCCTTTCCTTCTTTTATGATTTCTTTGGGATATAAGCCCAGTAGAAACACTGCTGGGTCAAAGGGTATGCATAGTTTGATAACTTTTTGAGCATAGTTCCAAATTGCTCTCCAGAATGGTTGGATCCGTTCACAGTTCCACCAACAATGCATCAGTGTCCCAATCTTCCCACATCCCCTCCAACATTCATCGTTATCTTTTCCTGTCATTTTAGACAATCTGACAGGTGTATAGTGGTACCTCAGAGTTGTCTTAATTTGCATTTCTCTGATCAATAGTGATTTGGAGCACCTTTACTATGAATACTTTACACTTTGTCTCATATTAGTTAAAATAGATTGACTTGCATTAGTGTGTAATCATTAACAATCCATGAGATATAGATGATTTTTAGTATTACTACAGATATTTTATGAGTGGGAAAAGTGGTACACACTGATTTTAATCAACTTGCCTAGAATTCAACTCTTTAGACTCATACCTGAATGTTTTTGTGTTATATCACTGCTTAAACTTTTGGTTGTAAATTTTTTTCTTTTTTTGGTCATTTCAGTGACATCAAATTCTTCATGGCATTTTCTGGGGTTTTCTCAGAAAAGATAGTAGAGCTATTTGCCATTTCTTTCTCTACTTCATTTATAGATGAAGAAAATAAGACAAAGTGGGTTAAGTGATTTGCCCAGAGTCCCACGGTTAGCACATGTTTGAGACCAGCTTTGAACTCAGGTCGTCCTGTCTTGGGACCCAGTAGTCTATAGATTGCACCCTCTAAATACCCATTATTTAAAGTTAAAAGCAGGATAACTGAAAGCAAAGTGATTTGTGATGCAGTTTGCCAACATCCCACCCAAATGTCCCATTTTCTTTTGGTTAAATTGTATAGGGAAACAGACAAGCAACAAAGGTTAAGCTGTTATTTATCTAAGAATACTTTGTAAATTCATATAAATATATGAGTGTTATTTTGATGTGTGTTTTTAGTTTTTGATGAAGTGAGTAGAGTAGAACAGTAAAGAAAAAAATAAATTAAAAAGAATACTACATATTTCCTCAATAAGAAGGGGAAAAGAAAGAAGACTTTTGTGAGAAAAGAATGATTTAAACAGAAACTGCATGGAAATGTAACATGAATTATTATTATTATTAGTAGTAGTAGTTGTAAAGCATTTGAAAATGGGAGAAGATATTAGTGACAGAATTTTGTTTTTAAATGATGAAGGCATGATGTCAGCCATAGTTATGAAAGAATTTTTAAAAATAGCTTTTTATTTTTCTAAATACATGCAAAAATAGTTTTCAACATTCATTTTTGCAAAACCTTGTGTTTCAATTTTTTTCTCTCTCTCCCTCCCCTCCCCTTGACAATAAGCAATCTAATACAGGTTAAATATATGCAATTTCTTTATAAAAGTACTTTTTAAAAACTAGTTTTAATACTTAATAAAAATAATCAACATGTGGATACTGACAATCTTTAGACTTTTGGCTTAAAGTTTGTCTGGGAATAATATCTCCTCAACATGTATATCTACATACATACATACATATATATATATATATATATTAGTAATTTAAATGGAAATTCTGCTTCTAAGAATAAAAGGGACCTAGCAAAGAGAAAGAAATTTGACTATTAAGGTTTCTTAAGACTTACCCACTCCTTTTCCTCACTAATGCTCCCTATTTGATGCAAATTCTGATTTGGAGCTTAGACTTAGAAGAAGGAGGACAATCAAGTGTAGTGAATAGTTTAAGTCTGTGATTATATGTTGTATCTTCCCCAATAAAATGTAAGCTTTTTGAGGGCAGGAACTTTCATTTTTGTCTTTATATTCTTTCCTAGCATTCTGCCTTACAAATAATAGACAATGAATACTTATTGGATTAAAATGAATTGAATTAAGACAAGAGCTAGGTGATATAAATAAAAATGATCAGAAAAATTGTCAAATGTGTACTTAATAATAATTTCTCACACATATAATATTTAAAGTTTGCAAGGTACTTCATACTTATATCTTTTGATGCTCAAAACAATTTCCCTAGGGTCACATAGCTATTAATCATCGTAGGCAGGATTTCACTTCAAATGCAGTGTTATATTAATACTGCCATGTTTTGTTTATGATTATTGTTATTTAATAATTTTAGAGCAGTCTTTGGGCATCTTTGACTGAAATGAATTGGTCTAAATAACATTTGTAAGGGTAGGGTGCTGATGACTCAATTACTAAGGAATGGGTGATCTAAGAATTGAATGGATAACGTCATCCTGGGTATGTCCTATTGTATAGTAGTAATTCTGTAAATTATTTATCAAAAATGGGGAAAGAACTGAAAAATGAGGTCTGTATGCTCACAGCTCCTAGACATTACAACAAGACACTGTTATAGCTTGCATGTAGTTTCAATAGTTGAGAAACACATCCTGTTTCATCACAAATATTTATTGTTTTATTCATAAGTCCTCACCCACCTTGTGGGCCATTGTGGTTACTGTCATTCATCCAAGAGGACTAGGGAATGCTTCTATGCAGTATGCAATATCAAACTGGGGCAGCAAGGAGCCCGTGGAATTGAATAAAAATAAAGAGTCCTCAAAATTTTGTTTTCCAGACCTTTCTTCTCTCTCCACACATATTTGGTGACTTCAACCCCCCCCCCCCCACTACCACCTTGGGCTCACTTACTACCAAAGGACTCCCAAATATATATATATATAATCTTTCCTTGGAACTTCAGTCCATGATCTCTAATTCAATTGGATGTCTCCACCTTGCTATCTGATTAGTGTCTCAAAGGCAACTTCCCTGAAACTGAGCTCATCATTCTCATCCCCTCTCCTCTTTCTCTGAGAACCACCATCATTTGCATTATGCAGGTTTGAAACTTTGAAGTTATTCTTTAAACTTTCTCCTCCTTTACCACCTTCATTCAATAAGTTGCAAGTCTTATTGATTCTACCCTTGAAATAACCTTATAATCCATCCTCTTCTTTTCAGTTCCACTATCACCCTTATCTTTTAAGTCAAATCAAATGAGATATTATTTATAAAGGACCAAGTATAGTGCCTTTATTTTTTAAAAACATTTTTCTAATTTTTTCTCAATTATATGATGTAAAGACAATTTAAACATCAATTTTCTTTAAAATTTGGGTGCCAAATTCCCTTGAGAAGGCAAGTAATTTGGTATAGGTCATATTATATGTGGACAGATATGTAAAACATATTTTCATATTAGTGGTGTGGTGGAAGAAAATACAGATTTAATAAAAAAAATAAAATTTTTTAAAAGTATGTTTTGATCTGAATTCAGACTCTATCAGGTTTTTCGCTAGATCTAGATAGCATTTTTCATCCTAAGTCCTTTGGAATTGTCTTAGATTATTGTATTGTTGATAATAGTGAAGTCACTCACAGCTTTTCATTTTACGATATTGTGTTACTATGTAAATGTTCTCCTGTTTCTGCTCATTTCACTTTATATCATTTAATGTAAGTCTTTGTAGGCTTTTCTGAAAGCATCCTGCTCATCATTTCTCAAAACACAATAGTCCATTATAATCATATACAACTTTTTCAGCTATTCAATTAGTGATCATCACCAATTCCCATTTTTTCCCACTATAAAAAGAGCCACCATAAATATATTTGTACATGTAGGTTTTTTCTTTTTTTTTATTTCTTTGGGATATGGACCCAATAGAGACAGTTTTAAGCCCTTTGAGCACAGTTTCAAATTGCTCTCTACAATGGTTGGATTAGTTTACAACTCTATCAACAATGCTTTACAGTTCCAATTTCCACACATCCCCTCCAGTATTTGTCATTTTCTTTTTCTGTCATATTAGGCAGACTGATAGGTGTGCCACTCTGTTACCTCGGGATTGTTTTAACCTGCATTTCTGTAATCAATAGTGATTTCGAAAAAATTTTCATATGACAATAGTTAACTTTGATCTCACATGAAAACTGCCTGATCATGTCCTTTGACCATTTATCAATTGGAAAATAACCTGTTTTCTTATAAATTTGAAACAACTCTTTATTTGAGAAATGTCCTTTCTCAGAGAAACTTGCTGTAAAAACTTTTTCACACTTATAATTTTTCTGTATTTTCTTCCATTCTATTTTGCCCCTATTTATCCATCTTTCTCCTTTCATCCTATGTTTCTTTGAAACTGTTTTGTCTCTGACCATTGCCTCCCCCCTTCTGCCTTCCTTTTTATCAGCATCCCCCTTCTTTTTTGCCTTTCCCCTCCTATTTCCCTGTGGGGTAAGGAAGCTTTCTATTCCCAACTGAATGTGTATGTTGTTCCCAATTTGAACCAGTTCTGATGAGAGTAAGGTTCAAGCATTGTTCACTACACTCCCCTCTTTCCTTCTACTCTAAAAGCTCTTTCATATCCCCTTTATTCTTCCTTCTCCTTTTTCTGAGCATATCCTCTTTTTTACCATTTAATTTTATTTATTTTTAAATATTTCACATTTTTTCCTATTTGCTCATTCACTTGATTTTTTTTTTTGTTGTTGCCTCATGGAACTGTTAGCTTCCAATTACCCAATTCTAATTTTTTAGCACATCATTTTCTTCTGCTTTTGTATCTCCTTTTCCATTTGGCCAATCTTCTTAAGAAGTTATTTTCTTCAGTGAAATTTTGTATATCATTTTCTACTGTAAGGAATTCTTCTCTTCAGTGGATTGTTGTGCCTCTTTTTACCATTTGGCCTATTTTGTTTTTTAGAATGTTGTGTGTGTGTGTGTGTGTGTGCGTGTGCACATACACATGTTCACATGTACCTCCTTTACCAATCTATTGACTCTATTTTTCATGATTTTCTTGTGTAACATTTCTTTTCTCAACTTTTCCTTTGATTTTCTTGTTTAATTTTTAGAATCTTTTTTTTTAAGCTCTTCTAGGAATTCTTTTTGGACTTGTGACCAATTCACATTTTTCTTTGAAGTTTTGAAGAGTTTTTGACTTTGTTGTCGTCTTCTGAGTTTGTCAAAATAATATTAATGTTTAAGTCTGCATATGCATACTTCTGCTCAAAAACCTTATTGTCCATAAGATTAAATACAAACTCATTGGTCTGGCCTTAAAGGTTTTTTTTTTTTGTATGATTCCAGCCTACTTTTTCTTTTTAGTTATATTCATATTATTTCCTTTCATGCATTCTATTCTAGGCAAACTGGAATACTAGCTGAACCCTGTCCTTACCCTGTGCATTCCTGTTTCCTAACTCAGGTAATCCCCTTTCTACAAATCTTTTGTGGCTTAAATCTTTCTTTTCTTGTACAGTGCAACTCAGGTTTCACCTTTTTCATAAAGCTTTCATTGGTCTACTCACTGGCAGTGTTCTCTCATTCCTTAAATTCTCTTGGAGCATTTTGTCTGACTCTTTTATTTCTATTTCAAATTTAGCCTCATCTTGCACCTTTTTTTTAATATATAGCCCATAATTAATTTCCTTGCTAGAGTATAAACTCTTTGAGGACAGACTATCTTTAAGGAAGAATTTTGTATCCCCAGAACCTAGTCCACTGCCTTGCACATAATAGGAATTAATAAACTTGTTGGAATTCAATTTGACAATGTTTTCTTGTTATAGTTCTTATCTCAAAGACAAGTAATGCGCCCAGCCCTTCTGTGACAGATATTCCTATTAGGCAGAGGAAAAATGAATCCCTTCCTCTTTAAAAAAATTAAGGGCCAGAAATGTGATTCTACCACATTTTAGAAAAACTATACTCAACAATAAAAAGAAAAGAACATAGAAGAAAAAAATTACTAAACAAAAAGGCTTGGATACTTTAAAATCAGTTTAGAAATCTTAGGGAGGCGATTTTCTTGAAATAAATGAATGAAAAAGGGGCAGCCAGGTGGAGCAGTGGATAGAGCACCAACCCTGAAGTCAGGAGGACCTGAGTTCAAATCTAGTCTCAGACACTTAACACTTTCTACCTGTGTGACCCTGGGCAAGTCACAGCCCCAATTGCCTCAGCAAAATAAATAATGAGCATTTATTAAGTACATACTCTATACAAAACATGGTGCTAAGGACTGGGGATATAAAAAGGAAACCAGCATAATACTCCTTATTCTTTAGAAGCTCACATTCTAATAGGGGACCAACACGTTTAAAAACTTTCATCTATAAATCAGATGGAGAGATTTTATAACTAGGTCCTGATTAGTATGCAAAGAATTCCCTGACATGGTCATATTATTTAAATTTAAGCTGCATATTTCCACTGGGCTGGAACCAATTACCATATTTTATTTAGTTATAACTTCGAATAGTATATATTTGAGCATGAGAATTACCAGGGAAATATTTGCATTAATTGGGATCTACCTGTATCCAGATGCTTTAACACTTTGAATATATAGTCTCAAATTCAAAAATTAAATTTAAAAAAATCTCAAAGAAACTTGTTCTACTACTCTTTTGGCAACACAAAATAAATTATAGAAGAATATAAGCAATAATTATATTATATATTATATAGGCAGTTATAATTATAAAAGGTACCCACCCAATGAACTATGAGTTTTACAATGCTCTACAACAAATAAACATAATTTTCTTATCATGAAATTTCATATACATGAACTATATGTAAAGAGAAATATATATGTGTATATGTATGTATATTTGCATATACATACATATACACATATATATTAAAACTCATCAAGATGCACCCATTTTTCCTAGGTGATTATTTTTGAACCTGCTCAAGTTTATCTAGCTGTTTTTTTGCTTCAGTTCTTTGGGCCTATATAAAACGCATCACCCACCTCTACTGCTTCTTCCTCCACATGTTCATCCTTCAAACCAATAAATTCAGTTTTGCTGTTTTGGTTAACACTTAAGTTCATTTTCAGAGCTAGTTTTTTTTTTTTTTTTTTTTTTTTTTTTTTAATGGAACTACTGTGGGAGGGGAAATCATGATGCAGAAATCCTTGTTAGCAGGTTGGAGATTCTGCCTGAATAACCAGAGTGAAGGATGAGGAGAATTTGTGACTGGCTAGGAGGCTGCCACCTGCAGAAAACAGATCTCCAGGTAGGACCACAAAATCTTTACCTTTGTTTCACTGTAGTTGTTTTTGCAAAAAAAGTGAGATCACCATTCATTTTTAATAAGCAACACAAAAATCCTCTAAGTATATAACATGCATATTGCTTATTTAGATTCCTAAATTTATTTCAATTTCAATGGTTTTAAATTAAAATTTTCTTTTGTAAATAAAACTTATGTAGTCAAGGACAGAAGGGATGCAAAAAATGATGAAACAAAACAAAACAAAAATTTCATAGATGATCTCTCAGATAGATTGGAATATTCTTATCATGTAGGAAATGATGAGCTGATTGGTTTAGAAAACAGAAACACTTGGTCCTATGAAGGAAGATTCTATCAGCTTTCAGAGAAACAGATGACAGATAGTAATAAGCAAACTACAGTCTTACTTATATGTGTATGTTTATGTTTATGTACATGCATATGTATTCACACCTAATTGTCCTCTTTAGGATGGATGGAAGTGAAAGGAAAGATAAAGTAAAAAGTGCATAGCAGAAAACAAAACAAAACCAAAACCAAAAAAACACCAAAACAGCAAACAACAAAAAACTCCAACAAGGAAGCAAAGAGTTGAGCAGCTTTGAAAACGATGTGCAGTATTTATTATAAAAGGCTTCTTGAAATGGAAATTTATTTCTTTATTGAATCTTCTTATGGTCTGTGTACACAGCAATGGGGTTTTTAAAATTTTCTTTTCTCATTTTTTATTTAAGTTTAAAATAAAAAAAATCTGTAAAAAAAAAATTCCTAGATTTGTTTCCAAATGGCATAGGCTAATAGCTTAAAAAAAAAAAAAAAAGCAGAAAGCTTTACTGAGTTTTTAAATGAATTCACAAAGTGGGTCTGCAGTTTTAAAAATAAAACCTCTAAGAGATATGATTTTGGTTGTTGAAGACCATCTGCTTGGGGAAAAAAAAACATATCAGAGAGTATTCAGAATTTTCATTTCAGAAAGGAACTGTTAGAAAACAGCTAACGACTACAGGATATTGTGTATAATTGGCATTATGTTTGCTAAACCTGAATTATATTTTGTCCCTCTTTAATGATTCTAGAATATCCCAAGATTATAAACTAATTCTGACACAAAAAGGAAGGGAAAGTCCATAAATCACATACCCCTGGAAATGGGCTCAGTCTGTGACTTACTAAATTTACCAGAGCAAAAATCACTCTACCAGTAGCTTTACTACCATGTTCTCACATGGGATGAAATGTATGAAATTTCATAAATGCTGATTGAGAACAAACCCCCAAAGTTGAAAAAGTTTAAAAAGAATTTTATTAACTCATTTGGCAGAGAAGAGAACTTAAAAAAATAAATAAATAAAAGGTGTGGCTACTCCCTCAAATCCCTGTGAGATTTACATTACAGTATATAGAGTTCAAACAGGATCTTAGAGAGGAGCAGCTCATTAAGGAGCACTTGAGCAGTGAGTTTTCTAAAAAAAGAAAAAAAAAGAAAGGGTGGTTCCCAGGGAAGGTTGTTTGAGATGAATATCAACAAGTATAAATATTCAATAAAATTTGAGTAAAGCCCAAACCCAAGCTATTGGGGAAGCCAAAATGTGGGCTTTGAGTGGAACCTAAAACACAAGACTCTAAACCTTGATGGAACCAAAACATTTCTTGCAGCCATCTCCTACTTTTCTAGAGAGCCACTGAAGTTGGTGTAACATTCTGAGTTTAAACAATATCTAGTCACAAAAAGGCTTGATTCAAACAATAATTAATAAGATTTTCCAAACAGCATAATATTTTTACATTTAAGAAAGCAGAACAGATATGGAATATGCAGGTTAACATGCTGGGAATCTGAAATACACATTTATCATGCAGTGATTTTTGCCCCCTATGTAGGAAGTATAAAAATAAGATGCTCACTGGGATCCATCTCCATCTAAAACTACAAAGATTTTACTTCCATAGCAACATAAAGGACCCAGTTCTGCTGGAGGTGTGTGTATACTAATGTATTCAGAACTCAGGGTTGGAAGTGACTTGGAAAAAAAAGCAACTCTCTAAATTTTGCCCACGCATTTATATGTGTATATATAATAAGGTCTTTGTGTGGGGAGACCAGAATTTAAGAGCATGTACGCTTCTCTTTCTTCTTTAAATGATCTAGCATTCACCGCCTACCTCCCCTCCCCTTTCCAGATATGAAGTGAAAATCTGCAATTATAAAATGTTACTGGGATAAAAAATGCTTCTTTTCTTTTCTTTTTTAATGTCAAATAGTTTGTTACCAAAGCGGGAAAAGCAACTCCCACAAAAAATAACAGCACCACTAGGGTTTATGAGGCCATCAGGATGCTTTTTCCTTAGGTTATTTTAGTGAAGTCGGCTTCATAGCTAAGCTAAAAGAACTCCAACCTACTCCCTTGTTCATGGAAAGAAGCACTTTCTGTTTATTATCTGTTGACTCTTATATTAACTCAGGAATCATGGAGGGCTGGCTAGGTTGGATCGGCCTGAAGTACAGGGCAGAAGTAACAATTTTAACGCCATTTTCTCCCTTTGGCACTTGGACAGCTGTCCCAGAGTCTCTTCCAGCTTTGACATTTCTTTCCCTCTTCCTCTTATTCTCCCTAAGTCAGATTTATCTTGACAGTTTGCACAAGCCTTTCCTTCCCTCTTTTCTCTTACTCTAATGAGGTTGTTCACCTGTCTGGTATCTAGGACTGACAAAACAGAAACTGAAATCACTATCCTGGGTATGAATAGGTGTTTGAAGACTCTAAAATATGATTTATACTTATTGAAATTAGGTTTTGTTCATGTATAATACTGCTTCATTCAAAAAAGCAATGAAGAAGCTCAGATAGCTCTTTCTATAGAATGCTGTGTTTGGAGAACTGAGTCAGAAACTTGTCTTAGATGCTTAACTGACTGTGTGACTCTGTGACCTTGGCAAAGTCATTTGACATTTCTAAGCTTTCCCATAAGTAAAATGGGCATGTAAATAATAGCATCCACCCACTAGCTTGTTATGAGGATCAAATGCAATAATCAAGGCAAAGCATTTTGTGCATTTTCAAGTGCTATACTACCTAAATTCAACTTAAGGGAATAGCAATCATCAGATATGTAGCTGGCATTTGTGTGGTGGGCTGGACTGGAATCTCCAGATGGTGAATAATATGCATGGTCGAATAGATATCAAGGGTGAGATTCCTATTCAGTTTTTCTTTTTTTCTTTCTTGTCTAGCATTGCTTTCATTGTTCCTCTGATTTTACCCATTATCCATAGTCTTTGCCACAGTTCTTTACCATCTCATAGGTTTCCCATGCTCTACGGAAAGACTATAATATATGGATCTGGAAACAGACTGTCTCTGTCATATGAACATTAGGCTGATGAGAGAAACTCATGGCTAGAAGGTTGGCCATAAATTGATCCATATTTTTAGCTATAACAATTCATGATGTAAGTCTACTAAGTGATGAAAGGATTATTAGTGATAAGAATATACTCAAGGGCAAACTAATACATCCCTGAAGGAGAGACTTTGTGGTTTAGTGAAGGAAAATAAAAACATTGAATTTGAAGTCAGAGGATCTCAGTTTAAGAACAGGTTCTGCTATTTGGTGCTTCATTTATAAAAGTAAGGAGTTAGATTTGATGACTTCAAAGGTTCCTTCCAACTCTAATTTCATGATAGTATAACACCTTCCAGATCTAGGTGACTGTGATCTTATTAGTGAGATAAATTTTTATCTTCAGAACCTTCTGCATCTCTGCATTGTTAGTGTAAGCTATGGGAGCCCTTTTTGACCCTCCTACTAAATTTTTAGCTCTATTCAAAGCTGAAAGTTTGATTGTGTAGTTAGTCCCTACTATTATGCTCTGAAGATAGGACTGAATGTCCATTTATTTCTCCTAGTCTTTACATCATTTCCTCAGAAGTGGTCTTTGGTTCTAGGGATATTCACTCATGAATTATAGATGAACTTTAGTAACTGAGGACCATTATTATAGAGCAACACTCATGGGAGGAATTAGTTATTAATACTATACATAAAATTCAGTTAAAAATTCAAGAGAATCAGTAAATACATACTAAATGCAAAATGCTGTGCTAGGTCTTGGGATACCAATTTTCCCCCCAAACCTTTCTACTCCACAGGCTTATATTTTACTCAAAAGGTTATGACACATTTAACATTTTTTATCAATGACTCAAATAAACAAGTAGATAATATGATCATCAAATTTGGAAATGATGTCAAATTGGGGAAAGTAGCTAATCGACCCGTGACTAAGAATCCCCAAAGATCTTGATGAGCTTGAGCATTGGGCTATATCTAATAAGATGAAACTTAATAGGAGTAAATGCAAAGTTTTGGACTTGAGTGTAAACAAAAATAAAACTTTATTAGCATAAAAAGGAAGTATCCTTTGACAAAGGTTATTCTGCAAAAGATTTAAGGCTTTTAGTGGATTATAAACTCCAAATGAGTGAGCCATGTGATGTAGCAGCCAAAAAAGACATCTTGGATTACATTAAGAGGTGTATAGCTTCTAGGAACAGCGAGGTGATAGTCCCTCAGTGTTCTGTCCTCATCAGGAATATCACATTCATTTCTGGGCACAATAGTTGAAGAACATTGATAAACAAGAGAATGTCCAGAAAATGGCATCCAGGATATTAATGGCCTTGAATGTATGGCACAGGGATGTGCTAATGGAATTAGGCATGGTTAGCGCAGAAAATACTAAGAGACATACAAAGGCACTATCTATATTCACTGTTCTTTCTCTTAAATTTACCTTTGAAATAAGGAAAGAATTTGGATGGCTATTAGAATGAAGTATGTTTCATGCTCGAGTAATGAATTTTGCAAATGGACAGAGGTAGAAAATGATTTAGTAAGTTTTGGTCAACATGTGGAAATTTTGAATGGAATATAAAATGAATGAGAAAGGGAGTAATGTGAAATAAAGTAGAAAATTAATTTGTAGTAGTAGTTTGTAGAGTTTAAATGTCAGCCTAAGTACTTTATATTTTGTCCTTGATGCATTGGGAAGCCATTGAATATTTTTATGCAAGGAAATGAATAGCTAATTCTGTCTTAGATTATTTTGGGAACTATGTGAATGATAGACAAGAGAAGGAAAAGATTACAGATGGAAAACATGTTAGGAGGCAGAAAGTAGACCCAAAGTCATGAAGACCCAAAGTAGAGGAGTACGTGTAATTGAGGACCATAGGCTGATGTTTTGGAATTAGAAAAGATACAACTTGATAAATGAATAAGTGTGGGAGAGGGAAAAGTCAAAGTTGACTTAGAGGTTTTGAATCTGATTGACTGGGAAGATGATGGTACCATTAACAGAAATAATAAAGTTTGGAGCAAGAACAGGTTAGGGAGGGAAATTGATGGGTACAATTTTCAATATTTTAAATTTGAGATACTTATGGGACATTCAAATGGAGGTGTTCAGCAGGTAGTTGTAAATACCGGGTTGAATTTCATTAGAAAGATAAAAGGGTGCATAAAAAAAATCACTATAGGCTGAGGCTATGTATATACACACAATTGGTTTGATGATTTTGATTGAATTGACCTTAACTGACCTGAATTGCATAGTCAAAATAATCAGGCAAATTAGTCAAGCAACCAGAAGAAAAAAACGAGCCTATTTTAGTTCCAGATTTTTTTCATGCATCATTAGTGAATGAATCCTTTCTCTCATATGAAGACATCTGCAGAATTTTGATTTTGAGATTTTTCTACAACCCCAACAAAAATCATTGTACTTTTTTGTGGGTTTAATTAGTGACAGTTATGTGTACAGAATGATGGGAGCCAAAACAATCAGGTGCTACTATTAAAAAAAATCTTTTGAAAATAAGAATGTGTCTCTTCAGTAATTCTATCTGACAAAAATAGGTTGAGTATGACCCTCTAAACATATTGGAGTCCTTATATGATCCACTCACAGTTCTGTTGTGGATCCTGGTTGCTATACAAGCTAAATAAATAATAAGTAGAGTGTTAAAATCTTTGGTTTAAAATTAGTGTACAAAGTATCCCATAATATATGACATCCTGTGTTGAAATGTTTTGTTTTTTTTTCATAAAATTGCCACTGTCACATTACTAAATAAAGAGTAGAGACATTCAAATTGGACACTAGGTGAAATGTGGAAATCCTAGCCTTAACAGGAATGACTTTTTATTGAGATATATATACTTTTGAAAAATTACTCCATTTCATTTTATTATCATGACAGCAAGAATAAGAGATAGCAAGAAAGGAAAGTCAGCAATTTAAATGTTTATTTCAATGAGCATTTTTAAAGCACTTAATATCTTGAAAAGAGGCAATATAACATAGTTAATATGGAATAGACCTCTGAGTCAGCAAGATTGGGTTCAATTCCTGTCTTTGATATATATATATATATGTGCTAAGAGATCCTCTGAAAAATTAATTTCTCATTACTCCAAGTAAATCTCTAAGACTGTAAGAAAATGTTTTTTTCATGGAAATTTCCTCCACCAATGAAATCGTAGATGTGGACTCCCCCAAGTTCTTCTCTCTCTCTCTCTCTCTCTCTCTCTCTCTCTCTCTCTCTCTCTCT